>JAPQRP010000029.1:3479548-3494874 GCA_037367295.1 Apogon hyalosoma
CATTGGAGCTTCCGTAGTTGATGGTCACGCCTTAGCGATTCCCATAGTGAAACACCGAGCGAAGTTAGAAAAAGAACACCCATTGTTCCCCCTGTTCACATAAAAACATTATAATTTCATTATCATATTATTATCATTTTGTCCAGCTTTCAATATATAAACATTTTCCCACTCTTAACAAAAAGTTAGTTTTTCCCCTCTAATGAATATCTTAAATTACTATAAGCCAATTTTCACTGTAGGTCAGTATTAAACCATTTGCTGCTACATTTTCAAGAGGTATCTATCATTTCCTGTTATTTCATTTGGCAGGTCACCCAGATAAAGTGTTATACATGCCAGTGTGATCTGCAACCCTAACATTTGTTGTGTGATTTTTGCAAATGTCTTCCCAAAATGTTTTAAATTTTTGGATAGGTCCAAAAAATTATAGCAGTGACTCACATGGGTACCTCCACAGCTTCTCCTGCATTTATGAGCAGATAGTCTGATGTGACTTGTTGTTGATTATCGGTATAATGAAAAAAACATAATGTGCTGCGTACTTTTAATACCCCTCAGCCAAGTATAGTGTAAGATTCTGTTGAAAGTTACTGCCTTGCAAGTTAGAATAGATTGTCTTTATGTAAAACTTACTATGTACATATTTGTATTTGAAAGTACTCAGATATTATAACTGCACGAAACCATTTAACCTAAAAAAAGTAGGTCAAGGTCACCCATTTTCAGTAGGCTTCTGCTCCATGCCAAGTTGCATCCACAGTGTGAGTTTGATGCAGATATCTCAATGCATTCTTC
This sequence comes from Apogon hyalosoma, assembly GCA_037367295.1. Lineage (NCBI taxonomy): Eukaryota > Metazoa > Chordata > Actinopteri > Kurtiformes > Apogonidae > Apogon > Apogon hyalosoma. The sequence continues at coordinate 3,480,347 of JAPQRP010000029.1, forward strand.
AGATAATGCAATTATGTCGTTCAATGGATAGACAGACGGACAGACAGACAGATGACAAAACGATTACAATACCCCTTGGCCGAGGAGTGACAAACAAGGGTTTTCCAATAAAATCTCAGCCAATCAGCTGAAGATAAGGCTAGACAAAACATACATACTTCCCATTGTTCTGAAGTCACTTTAATATAATCTGTAGTGGTTCCTGTAACATTTGGAGCATTGGAACACATTTGATTGAACTTTGAAGGCTACTTGGTTTTTGCACAACACACTCCTAATCATAAATAAGAGGTTGTATGTTGCAGACTGCAGCAAAAACCCCACCCACCTTTATAGCTGTTTAACATGAGTGCAAGGCAAAAAAAAAAACAGTACAGAAAACCGGAACACCTGCATGGGAATTTTTTAATACTTACCAGGTCTAGTGAAAATAATCTGAATTATATATACAACCTACACTTCAGTAGGTATACTCCTTGTAACACTTTAGGCCATCCAAAGCTGTCATTATGGAGGTTTGCAATAGTTCTGAGCAGACATTGCAGAACCACCAGATGGTCTAACCCTGTACCAACACATGTACAGGTATTCTCCACCTGTGGCTTTTTGCACAGGGCGTGATTACCGCAGGCATCCATCAGCCACATGCACTCAGTCAGTCAGTCCACCCTCCAGAGCTCCATTGGCAGCTTAAAAGGATGCTGGATGTGTTTGGACACAGCAGGTGGCAAGCTGCTTAGACAACTCAAATTTATTTGCTTTTTGTAATCTTCAGGCATCGTTTCATCGTTCCCTCTCCCTTGTCTTTGGCAGATTGCAATCTTTTTTTTTTTTGGCCTTAGATTTGAGATCAAACCATTTTGTTTACTTGTGCACCCTTTTCCAGTTACAGCTTTCACTGAATGAGTAATAGCATCCATGCATCTTTTTTTTATTATTTTATTTTTCATCCACTGCTAATGCTACTAAAAATGACAAGTTCTTTGCTATTCACTTTCTGCAGCAGTACCTCCACTTTAGAACAACAGATGTTTTTCTGTCATTTGGAGTGCGGTACTTCACTGATTCTATTGTTCTTGACTTCTCTTTAAAATTCTCTCTGCTCATCTTTTTAGCTTTAGCATTTAGCATAACCTGTGCTAATTAGGGACAACTGACAATTCATGAAATCCAGGTTTGAAGTGTGGCTAGAAATCAGTAAATCTGGGTCCATCACTGTTTATGTCATATGAAGTTAGGGTCACATAAATGATTGAATGATGTCTTGGGAAAAACATCCTTGTTCTAAAAAATATAACATGCAGTGTTTTTGTGAATTAATACATACTCAATGCATGCACTAATTGTACAAAAAAAAAAAGAAATTGCTTTAAGACCATGGTACAAACCCAACTTTCCTAGAATCATTTGTTGAGGACAAATTTAAGAAAAAAACTGTGACTAAGGTGACTTAATATCAATATAACCTGTATTTCTCAAAGCTTCTGTGTGCAATACTTGGCAAGAAAATCCATAATTCCCTTTCAGCATATTGTAATCCAAGTGGTCTGGGAGGACTTCTTGATTTTAGAAAGAGGGAAATCTACCCTATGATAATTAATCCTGCATTAATTACAGATGTTTTGAGAGCGGTCGGAGATTTCAATGTGATTTTTTTTTCCATTTGCGTTACCAATCATAGCTAACATCTGGTCAGAGGTCACTCTACTGCTCCCTATCACTATCTCCCTATCACTAATGTTTTGACTTTACTTTTTACATAGCAGGATGAAATGACACTGTGTCATTTATATTTATATATAGTCTTGCAGTCTTGATTTGGACAGAGATGAGAGAGCTGCAGATGGAAGGTGTGTATTTTTGGCTCTACCTCCCGCAGCTCTAATTAGAGGATTTTTCATTTAGAATTAAAACAGACTGTATCAAATCCAGAATATCGCCGTATTGTGAATGATAGTGGAATATTAGCGTGCATTTTAGCTTTATTTTATGTCTCATTATTTCAAGGTTTGGAATCACAACCTCTTACACAGGCTCTATTCACATGGGATAGTGACATTTTTTCACCTTCACAGTTGCAGCACATTAAACTCATTATTTTCAGGAGTGTTTGGCATTGTAGCTCTCCACATGCCACCTCAATGGTAGAGCCCTGATCTCATTAATGCAGAAACAAGGTAACGGATCAACCCATGTGCATCCCCTGGGAGGAGCAGGTTAGCGTTTGATGTTGAATGAAGCGCTGAGAGAGCCATATAGAAGCCAGAGAGATTTCAACACCCTGCGTGTTCTGCTCTGCTCTGCCTGGCTGTCAGCTACAGCTCATTTTTTCCTATACAATTAAACATGAAATACACACACAAAAAATGTCTCATTCATAAGCCCAGAGTCTTACCCAGCAACATAAACACCCTACTGTATGGTGTGTCGGCAGGAGGTGGATCAGCTCACTTATGCTCGCACAATAACATGTCGCGGAACTGCAGCGTCTTGTCTAGACTAATGTTTCTCACCTCCTCTTCGTCTTCTGTCCGGCTCAATATTCCATTTCAACACTTGATGGCAAGACACGAGCTCGAATATGAGCCTGTGAGGGATTTTTATTGGAGCGTCTGTCTCTGACTGTACCGCTGTTTGACATACTGTACCTTAGGAATAGAAAGATTATCAGCCATGGGCATTATCAGATCTCATATTCAGCATTTTTAGATTATCTGTTTCTGTTTTCAATCTCATATCCAATAAAGAAATGAATTTAAAATGCACTATTTTAGCTCTGTTGCAGTTGCATCTCTCATCTCCAGGGATGCCATTTCATCACTGGAATGAGAAAGGAATATATACTTTCTAGGTTATTATTATTGTTGTAGTACTTGAGATCTGTCTTGGGTCTTGAGTCCATTGTCTTGGACAAAGAGGCCAGATTTCACTCAACTGCCTGTTATTTGTCTGACTTATTTGTAACCATAATTTCTGTGATTTCCTATAAAACTTCCTTTGTCAAATGCAACCAATAACTTGACAATTTGACATTTTGGAGGAGAAACTGTGTGTCTGGGGGAGCTAACAGCCAAGTCTTATCTGATAACATTTGTCAGTCTAAACCTCAAAGATTTATAATAATAACATCGAAAAGGAAATGCCGAGCAGTGTGTATGCTCTTAGCGAGACTAACCCTGTTGCTTGTGTATTTTGAATGCGTGTCCACATTACAGGCAAATCAGGCCCAAATCTGGGACATATAAAGAATCTGATCTTTTCAGTTCTGATCTGTATATCTGATCCAGGCCACTACCATATGTAGTCCTGAATCAGACACAGTAAATAAGTAAGCGTTTGATTTTCATGTCACTTTCCATTGAGATTCATCACAACTCTAAACTGGAGGGAGATTCTGAAATTATACACAGCAAAGTCCTACCCTCTAATATTAAGCTTTACCATTATTTAGCCTTTAGCGTTAATTACATCATGCATTTGCTGTGGTATTGTTTTGATAAACTTATGCAATGTCATAACATCTATTTCTGTCATTTTTTTAGACACATAACATTGCTGAACCTAGACCCAACCAATTGTATCAACCACATATCACAGATTTGTACTGTAGGCACTAGGCATGATGGGTAATCACTTCATCCATCACTCTGGAACAGGTTCAATCTGGACTCATCAGACCACATGACCTTTTTCCATGTAAACACTGTCCACTCTTTATGCTCTCTGTCAAACGGATGGTTGTTTACCCCATAAAGACCCAAACATCCACTGGCGAGCAGATCATTTACTGATCTAAACTGTTTAATACCTGTCAATCCACAAATCCTATCAATACATTGAAATAGCTGAGGTAAAATGCCGTTTGTCATCTTTTTACGGTCATCAGATATGACCCATTTGGATGTTCAAGACTCTGTAGGTACCATGGAAACACTGTCATCTTCTACAACATTGATTCACCAATAAAACCCATGGAGTTTGATCAGTGACAGTGGATGGAAACACTCGGTTTATGTACAGTTAATGAAAGATTTTACTGAAAAAGTACATTTTTCTTAAATTTTCCCTGTTTTTGATTTAATAACCCTCCACTTTAATCTGAGCTTTTATGAACATCTCAAAAAAACCCCACAAAAAACACAAAATATAGAGGTTAATATTATAATAAATGGTGATAAATCACTTAAGAAACATTCAATAGAGAGAAAACAAATCATTTGGGAACTGCCACAAAAGTAGCACTGGGTCTTTATGGGTTAAAAAATGAGAAGCTACTCACTACATCAGTTAAAGGGTTAAAGAACTGGTTGAAACAAACAAATTAATCACTGTGGTAATTATATGGGTGGAGTTAAATCAGGGGGAGTACTGTGTTTATGGCCAGGCTATGCATAAAGTACTTCAGTTTAGCTCTACGTTAAACATGTATTGCAGTAAAATGCAACCTACACATAACTGCAGTAGTAAAATGAATCCAAAAACAACATGAATCATAGTAACATTAACAATGACAAGGATTATTTTACTGCACAGTGACTACTTTATGATGCATGCATACTTTTGCGTAATGTTTTTATGGTTCAGAATGCACCAATGAACAGCTCAGCAATCACATCTAAGCAGTAAATTAAAATAAATGAGCACTAAAGTGGGGAGTGTGAACATATATGGAAGTTTACAGATGATTGTAACTTCAGTGTTACTGTGAGAAAATTAACATCACACCATATCGATAAAATTTTTGTGCAATTGTTTGTGAAACGTGCCATGAATGGCTGCCATAATCCTTTTGAAATATACCAGATCTGAAAATATATCATTGAATTGTACTTTCTATGATTTAACTTTCTGCTTAAGAGAGTGATTGTAAAAATTTTACACCTGCATTTTCATTTTTAATGTAATTGTATATCATTTTCATCAATTCTTTTGTCAGTTCTGTTAGTAGTCCTGAAAAACCAGTATTTGTGGATCCCTACAGTGCATTCTGTGTCCCTTGTATTTAGATTAAACCTAGTTAGTGGCTGTTTAATGTCCATAGTGTCCTGTGCAGGCGTAGGCTGTTTAAGAAAATCCATTGTCTAATAGCTAGTGAAATTGCATTGTTATTCTTTTAGTAAAGCAAATTAGAAGAAATGATCGATGAGGTCAAGGGCAGTGGCTTTCAGTTCCCAGCATTTCTTGCAGCCACCTCTGTGTACAAACTCATTAAAGTCATAAAGTCTACTAATGAAAATCATGACCAGTATTGTTACAAGTCCACCGGTGTCCCCTCGCCTTTCTCCTCTGTGAGGCAGAGAATAAAGTCAACTAAATTAATGTGCACACCAATAATATTACAAAACCTCCTCTATCCTTTAAGTAGTAGGTGCTCTGTGTTGTGTGTAAAGCCAACTAAATTAAAGCTCAGGCCAATATTGTTGCATAACCGTGCTTCTCTGTTCCTGTGTGTGTGTTTGTGTCATTTTCAGGATGACAACTCCATGTTCTTTCAATTCGGCCCCTCCATCGAGCAGCAGGCTTCAGTCATGCTTAACATCATGGAGGAATACGACTGGTACATCTTCTCCATTGTCACCACATACTACCCGGGTTACCAGGACTTTGTCACCAAGGTAACCACACACACCGCAGGCAACATGCTCAAACAATCACGACACAAGATGAACAACCTCCCACCTCTGAAGACTTTCAATAGTGATGTCGTACAAAGGGATTTACTGTGTAAATAAATAATAATGACATTTGAATATATGATACTTATTAGAGACAAGCTCGCCGAGAATCGAATGAGAGCCACCCATGGGACCTCTGAACCCTTCTAACAAACTCTAAAAATATCCCACTCAAATGAATTTCATTATCCTACATTATTACAAGACTGTCACGCTTGGAAAAAAAATGGTGCTGTGATGCTTAATCTAGCATCTTAATTCATCCTAATACAGTTTATATATGCACAGTTTATATATATGCACTACAAGCTATGTGTATAAAACATCTGCCAACATGAGCACACGTCAAGAACGGACAGATTAAAGCCTTTTTATGTTACTCTTATGACACATTATCAAATCTAAATCTTCATTTAATACATCAACGCTGACTTTTAACATTTGTCATCATATTCAAGTGACTGAAACAGACATTACTATTTAAGAGCTAATTTGGAGGTACTTATCTATAGTCTATTATTTGTAGTAGATTGCATTGGTTCCAACCCAGACAGCCCTTTATGATGGATAACCAAAGCCCTAAAGCCACCAGACTCCTGTGATAAAAGCAAGAGATTTAACTGCAGATCACAGGAGTTTCTGGTCTGCAAGCATTTTAATTTATTTTCTTAGTTTGTTCATAATATTGGATCAAAATTAATGTGTTAAACTAACAATTATAAAACAGATAGTTCAGGTTCTTCTTGGGCTTGGGGGGTACAGAGGAGGGAGAAAAAAATACAGACTAGAATGAAACTATCTGAGCTGTTGAAAAAGACAAATACTGTAGTAATGTCTGATTTTGACCTACAACAGCAATGTAAATTGTCTGTACAGTGTTAATATTAGCAAATGTAAAATGAGATAATACATTGGCATATTATCTTGTGCATGTGGCATTACATAATTAAATCACTACAGTGAAACAACTCTCAACCAGCAAAGTAGAATGAATAGAACTGAACACTACTTCAGTGACTGCACTGTTACCTTAGTGAGAATGTCTAACTAAAGACAGTTTTTGTCATACTGATACGTTAGCCACTTAACATTGCAATTTTGAATAACAGTTGCCTCTTAGCCACAGAAAAATTGCTGTAAACCACAGCCTCTTGGGATATATTGCACAATAAGAAAGACAAACCATAGAGGCAGCAGTAGACCAGTTCCTTCTGTGTTCTGTGAGGTAACACTGCTGTTTTTGTCAAGTTTGTCTGGTGGTTTTGAATAGACATGTAACAACTTCAGTTTGTGGGCTGTCTGATTTTGCTGCTTGGATTCATATTTTGTCATTTAAAAATGAAAGCCATACAACCTTATGTTTTTTTTTTTAAATACCCGTTCCTGAAAAGAGAATTCAATGACCAAAGTATAAAAAGCACAAAATACACTATGGATAAGTACCTTGTACAACCCACTTCACTAATCTGAAGTAATTTATTAGACAATCCCTGACATCTGTTGTTTTGAGTGTATTTCCTTTCTCATCATCTTTGTTTCCTTGTCTTTTCCTTCCAGATCCGTAGCACCATCGAGAACAGCTTTGTGGGCTGGGAGCTGGAGGAAGTTTTACTCCTCGACATGTCCGTAGATGATGGAGATTCAAAGATTCAGAACCAGCTGAAGAAGCTGCAGAGCCCCGTCATTCTTCTCTACTGCACAAAAGAAGAAGCCAACACCATCTTTGAGGTGGCTCACTCTGTAGGGATCACTGGCTACGGCTACACATGGATAGTGCCCTCTCTGGTCGCTGGAGACACTGTTGTAGTGCCTGCAGAGTTTCCCACAGGTATGTGCACCATTATTTAACTGGTAATTAATTCATGCATTTTTACATTACGTATGTGGCCAAGCAGTGATGGGCAAGCTACTTGGAAAATGTAGTTAGCTAAGCTACCAGTTACTCTGCCATGAAAGAAGCTTCACTGCTCAGAAGCTACCACCCAGTCAAATGTAGCAAGCTAAGTTACACAAACACTGCAGAAGTAGCTCACTACATGTGAAGCTACTTTAAGTTGTGCCAACTTAACATTGTGATAAACGTAAGAAACTACATTTTTAAACTACCAAATTCATGCAAAGTCAATTCTATTGATACATACCAGAGTAACTGCAATTAAAGACCAAATACTGCTGGCCAGTTACTGACATCTGCAGATGAGGATGTAGTTAACAATACTCACTACAGTCCAATTGGAGTTCAAAGTCATGTGGAAGTTGAGGGGCAGTGAACAGAATGTTTAGATGGCTGTGCAGGCAGGGGACTCACTAAAAACCAGGCGTTTCACTCGGGGCGGGGCTCTACATCCTGCATCACACACGTGATGCAGGAAGAGAATGATTTATTTTAGGTGAAATATGAAGAAGGATGCATTGTCAACTTCAGATTTAAGTATTTTATTTAAACAAATGTTCAAAAAATAACTGAAACCCCCTGTTTGCCTCATGTTGAATCCATTTACATTCATGCAGTCTGCTTGCGTGACCAGAAATACCTACTAACTGCTCCTGATCAAGTCATGATGATTTTATAATAATGAGCAAGTACTACTGACAGATTTTTGGGTAAAAGTAGAGTAGTCTTACATGCCACTGTTTCTAAAACAGGGTGTTTTTCTGGACTACTTAAAAAAAAAAAATGCAGGAACTAATGGAACTAATATTTTAGCATTGGAGCACCCTGGACTCATTTCAGGGACGTACACCAAACCAAACTACTGCCATGGTGATCTGTCACTAGACTAGACAAAGAGTTTAGGTTTGGACAATGGACTGGACTGGAAAAGACACATGGGGCATGTTTGTGTTTTTGCACAGTTTGCACTTCTGATACGTGCAACGTAAACAGGCTCATTGACCCACTGATATTGTTCAAATGTTCATCTTTGTTACCAGAATTTGTGTTGTTCTAAAAAAAAAAAACTTTATTGTTATAATTGTAAGATAACTGTGCATTTCCTATTTTTATTTGGAAAAAATAATTGTCTCAGGGAACAGTCTTGAGTTTGAGTTTAGTTTATTTGTATTGTTCAAGCAAAAAATGTAAGTTATTTTTAAGAGGGAAACTGGCTGTAATGCTCTTTACTGTGAGTTTGGGGGCTCTGAAAAAAGCATTTGTGGTGATCAACATCCACACACCTCAGCCAACAACAATCGGACACTCTGCACAACACCCTTTCCCTCTGCATTGAAGTGAACGCCATCATTTGACAGGTGCTCCAGGTGCAGGTCTCATTATCAACTCCTCCATGGAAACTCAGCCCCGCCTGTATGGTCTGCTCCATCCCGTATCTGCTCATTGGTATCACCAGCAACAACTCAGTAGGATGTCGGAGAACATCAGTAAGGAAGTGGAGAAAAGCTCTATCACTGCCCGGATTTTGCTACGCGAGCACGGTGCTTCCAAGAATGTGTACAACGACGTTCCAGTAAACCACGCCCACTCCGGGCGAAATGCCTGGTTTACAGTGAGTCCTGTGCAGACAGCGTGTGTGCACCCATTCCGAACAATCTTGAGTGCTTATGTTGTGGATTATATAATTACATTTTTCTAGACTACAAACTGCTTCTCCACTGTGTTAAGCCATATTAAAATAGCTTCTGTGGTTGTTACCACCCTGCTTCATCAATAAAAGAGTTAAGCTACTGAAACATTACTTGATTCAGGAAATAGTGACGTTACCGCCAAGCTACTGAAAACTGTAGTTTGTTACTAGCACGACGCTACTGCCCAACACTGTGGCCAAGTGTGTATCAAATATTGAACCCTTTCACTGTTATTTGAATACCAGCTGTAAGAGATGGACACACTTAGAGAAAAAACTGAGTCCGAGAAGCAGAAATGAGAAGTAAAGTCAAGAAAACTCCACTTTTCTGTGTAAAGCTTGTCAACACTGGCTCCCATAAAGCTTACTGACCCTAGTCTGACTTTTTGTTGATTATTTAAGGCAATTTCCATAAAGTTTTAGGAAATCTTAAGCTCTATTGAAGAATTTGAAGATTTTCTGTTGCCAAACTGTTGTTTATAACGTTGAAAAGGAGTTTTCATTCTTAAGAGCATTTTTGTGTTATTGAATTGTCATGCTGACAGCGTGTCACACTGAATCTGAAGCAGCACTTTCAGGTTACTGTAATTGTTGGTTCTTGTCCTGGTCACTAGTGGTGCTCTTATGGTGTTTTTCCACTACATGGTACCAACTCAAGTCATCTCTACTCAGTTTTAGTACCATGTATGCAGCCTGGCCAAAAATAAGTCCCATGCACAACATTTGATTGGACCACCTTTAGCTTTGATTACAGGACACATTCACTGTGGCATCATTAATTCCACACAGTGCTTATGAAATATCACAGTAAATCACACAACATTTATTGTGCAGAGAGTAATTTTTAACCGAGATCTTGTATTGATGATAACACTCAGACCACTGTGTAAAGTCTTCTGGGGTTCAGGTCTGTGGTGTCCAATCCATGTGTGAAAATGATGTCTCACGCTCTCTGAATCACTTTTTAGAAGCCCAGTGAGCCTGATGAATCCTGGCATTCTCCAGTCTTTATGCTCTCTATCAAACCAATGGTTGTTTAAGAAATGAGACACTACTAACTGCATTAGTTTGGGTCAAACATCTTGGTGCTGCTGAAACCTATTAGTCACTACAGTAAATATCCAATGGAATTAACTATTTTGGAGATTTAAATCCAGGTGGATAGGTTTTTGACCATGCTGTTTATTTGTTTTTCAGTATATTTTACATTATAGTGCCCCCTCAATGTAGTTGGATGTCATAGTGATGCTACATGAAACTGCTGTGGTGTCACTTTCAACACAACACACACCAGAACGATAGAAACATGAGTGGAATATTGTAACTTGGCTATCTTAAATGCCAGGTTTCTTTAGTTCAGTTCAGTGAAGTTCTTCAGTTTCTTCTTAAGTAATGATGATGCAGTGATAGTGATGACTCTCTGGCCAATCAGTATTCTGCAGCGTACGGGGGACAGCAAAAAAAGTGCAAGTATTATACACAACTTTAGCTAATGGAAAACTAAAAAGAGTCAAGTCGAGATGGTACCATAAGGTGGAAAAATGCCCATTAGCTGTTATATTTCTGTGCAAGGCGGAAAAAACAAAGACCGGGTTAAAATAACAATTTGCCAGTAACTAAAACAAAGACATGGTCAAGAGATGGTATTATCCATCTGCAGGGAACTGACTTCTGCTTAGCCTCCTTCACACAACAGAAGGAATACTGAGCCACTGAAAATGTTTGAGCGTTACCTTCCAAGTGGTATTTTCAGTTGACTGTTTGGATTTTTTTTCTGGAAGACAAACACTTAACAAAACAAACTGACCTTTCCTGATAAGAATCTCCGCCCTTGCAACACCACTGGAGGTCATTCTAACCTTTGAAGGTCGGATCAGGAGCCAAAGTGACTCCGAAGTTGGGGTGCATTAAGCACTTAACCTGCTCACGCAATCTGTCAAGCGCACCTGTCAGAGCACCTCATGTAACATGGCTCTTAGTCTTTTAGAAAGGCCAGCGCTCAGTAGGAATCAAACCTTTAACTGTTTAGTGACGCTACCACCTGGAGAACTATTGAAACTTTAAATGACTTAAATGTATTTACCCACTACAGGAGAGTAAACCTTAAAGGGGTCATATTTTGCTAAACCCACTTTTATTAGTCTTTGGTACATTTATTACCTCTGCCAAGAAGCTTATGTTTTCATCGGGGTTTGTTTGTTTATGTGTTTGTTAGCAAGATAACTCAAAAAGTTATGGAAAGATTTTGATGAAATTTTCAGGAAATGTTGATACTGGCAGAAGAAACAAATGATTAAATATTGGTGGTGATGGGGGGGTGGTGGGGGGTGGGAGCACTGATCTGCCTTGGCGGAGGTCTGCGTTCTCCAAGTGCTTTTCTAGTTTGTGTATTTAGACCCTAATACTTAAAAAAGTTTGAATTTGAACCTTCCAGGTACTGCAAAGCCATCTTTATATTAATTTTGGCAAAAGTCGAGTCAATTTCTACAACCTATTGTAATTCCTTCTTAATTTGTGATGTCTATAACTAGTTACATCACGACAGTTGCACATATAAGGTCAATACTTCCGACGAACATTTCGCCGAGTACAACACAATTGTTTGTCAGCAGCAGTGGTTGTAGTCCATACTGAAAATATGTCCAAACTTCAAGCTGGTTACCTAAAATGTTCAGTTGTTGGTTGAATGGGACGGAGCAGCACAGCCAACAACCTGGAGGGGGTGGAGCATGAAGGCTCTCATTTGCATTTAAAGGGCCAGTGCTCAAAACGACCTTTCTGGTATCATTACTCAGAAATAGGGTTGAATATGGACCTGTGGAGTTGAATTAATGAAGAATTCAAACCCAATCATATCATTTACAGTTTATGTAGATCACAGGGAGATGTTTTAAAATACATAATTCCATTTAAAAAAAGCAAACTATCACTCCTTCAAAACAGATAGCATATGCACCCCGGACATATAAGCCTGATAAGTTGTTGGTGTTTGGCTTATTGATTTACAGTGAAGGGGTGATATTACGCTGCTGCTGCCTGTCCTCAGCAGTTTCTGAGAACCTCAGATCGTTGTTCTGTTCAAGCACCGTAACTCAAACTTTTTACCTTTGCTCTCTTATTGACATCCATGGATGATTTAGTCTAAATGGGAGTCGGGTGTGTGTGTGTGTCTGTCGGTGTCCATGTGTGTAATGTCTGGGCACATTTGTCTGTGAAAAGTGTGATTGGTTCATGGTTTAATTTGAATGAAAAAATAATGGGTGAATGTAATCAAATGGCTTTCGGTGCTGATGGTGGGGAGCAGGAGTGTTTCCTTATTGGCCAGGGTGAACAAAACGCCGCTCGTATAGTTGCGTGTTTGTGTCAGTTTGTCTCATCCAAATTAGGGTTCCACTCTATAAAGTTTGATATATCACCATATCAGTTATGTAAATCAAACGACAAACTTCCCTTGTGATTTATGTTGCCACGTAGCTAATCGTGACTAGCTCGTGTACTGCCTGGGTGATTACAGTGTGGAGCTGGCAGAGCGTCTGCTGTGATGGACACACACACACACCCCTTTCACTTAACATTGAATTATCATGGGATGAATCATTTGGGACATAATGACAGATAGTCGGCTAAATGTCATCCACTTATGCAACGTTTGATGAAGGATGTGATAATAATGCCTATTACGCAATGTATGTCTAAGGTAAACAAGACAGACAGAAATATATTAGCACATTAGTGATTCATTATCAGTAAAATATTGGATTTTTTAAAATGATTGTTCCTCTCTTTGGCGTCATCTCCTGTTCTGTAGTCATATATATTGAAAGTGAATTCTAGTTTACGTGTCTAAATGTACAAATAGTGTAAGTCAGGTTGCTCAGTTTCTGCTCACATTGCTGATGCTGCTGCAGGATCTATGTTGCCCTCAGCCATTAATATGACTGTGATGGAAATATTTTACATAACAGCTTCAGCAGTGGCAGTCTGTAAAACCTGCACTAAAACAGCTGTCTAAAAGCACCTGAAAGGCTGTAATTTGTGCTGTATATCCAAGCTGTATTGCAATGTTAGGTACATGTAATGGTGTTATGTAATTAAACTTCAGGAACTTGTCAAAGTGTTGGTGATCCATATCCAAATGTAGTTCTCCGTTACGTAGATTGTAACGCTTTGCATCATTTCCATGTACTGGGCATTCCAGCACAGAAATGATGCAAAGCAATAGTGTATCTTTTGGAGTTTGAGGGTAGGGTGGGTTCAAAGTGCTGTTTCTACATCTGGGCTTGTTTCGTTTTGGATGGTGTGCTGTCAGATTTTCAGCTTTTTTTATTTGGTTCTTTTATGGGTATTTGGATTGCTCTCTGTCCACCAATCAAACTAGTGTACATTGCTTTAACAAAACCAGAGTCTGTCATGTTGGGTAGCAGCTACAAAGACAGGTGGCCATGTCATTGGACAAGAACAATTTCAGTGCTGGCAGTTCAACATTATTTTCCTTCAGAAATTTAGAAAAGGGCTCTGACATTATACAATGTACAGTGTATGGCTTTGTTTACCAGAGGTTGAAGTACTGATGGAAAGAAATCATAAAGTAATAAAATACAGTTAAAGCTTCATTTCCAACAGTTTTGTTTTTTTTTTTGCATCATTGATGTCTAAATTTTAGTATATTGTTATTCAATTATTCTAATAGGAAATAAGACTTCTGTGTTCTCAGGCTGAAGAAAATCTACTTCTTTTAGCCACTGATGGAAGTTAAATCCATGATTAACTCTTCAAGTTCTATTAGACACTGATCTACTCTTCTATTCCTTTGTTGGTTTCGTTTTCCCATAGCACTGCAGAAGAGCATCAGTCATCTATCTGTGTCTGTATCAGCTTTATTTATTTATTTATTTTTTTAACATTCTGGTGTTTTTTCCACTACTTTTGGCTTAATCAGTCAATGAATCAATTGATCAATCAATCAATCAAATTTTATTTATATAGTGCCACATCATAACAAAAGTTATCTCATGACACTCTACATTTAGAGCTGGTCTAGACCGTACTCTTAAGCTAATTCACACAAAAACATTTGGTGACAGTGGCAAGGAAAAACGTCCTTTAACAGGCAGAAACCTGGAGCAGACCCCGGGTCTTGGAGGATGATCGTCTCCCTCGACTAACTGGGGTTAAAGAGAGAGGGTTAAAGGAAGGGGGGAGAGAGAGAGAGAGAGAGAGAGAGAGAGAGAGAGAGAGAGAGAGAGAGAGAGAGAGAGAGAGAGAGAGA
>JAPQRP010000029.1:3509173-3520600 GCA_037367295.1 Apogon hyalosoma
CTCTCCTCTCCTCTCCTCTCCTCTCCTCTCCTCTCCTCTCCTCTCCTCTCCTCTCATCTCCTCTCCTCTCCTCTCCTGCTGCAGTTTCATAATCAACTTAGCTGTGTTGTTGATTAGATCAGTTGCAAGTGCTCCTAAGATCCTTCACCCCTTGCTGCCTTAACTAAATTTGTTTGGTGATAACCTTTGTCTTCGAGTGTTCAATCAAGAGATTAGCATTTGGCCTACAGTCTATGTACTGGAAACTGAGTGAGCAGCTGGTTGCCTGGTTGTTTGGTTGACTGGATGGCCCCGCTGCCCTGTTCATTCACTCCTAAGTGAATCAGTGGATGAATAGGTGTATGATGAGTGACTCTGGTAGTTCATAAAAAATCCCATACTAGCTGAAATTCAGGGTAGACTCACGCATCTTCTGCAAATTAATCAGAAAATTACAATGTTCAAGGGAGAAACTCATAAACATAAGGTAAAGCAAAATCATAATATATTTTTTATTGTAAATTATTATATCATATATTTATTTACTATTTAAATGTATGAATTCACTCTTGTACAGTAGTGTAAAAAGTATTTAGGTACTAAAATAAAAGTACTAATATCTCACTGTGAACATGCTTCTAGGCATTAAATTGATGCATATAAAACTGTACTTAGGGCATTTAATTTTTACCAGTAAAATGTACTTAAATGTATAAAAAGTAAAACTGATGATGTTTTTGACTCATGTTTCTGCTGCATTTATGTGTACATGGCATTTTTATTGTTCTACATAATGGATGTTTAGCTCATTCAGGTGTTTTATTAAGGGTTGTTAGTTTAATCTGTGAAAATGAGTAAAATCATCATGTTTGTGGCGTTGTTGTGCTGTGAGAACCACCAGTTTTCTGATGTATTTTCTATTGACTCCATGAAGTTTTTCAGTAAGTTTACTCACAACTCACCCAAAATTAACAACTTATTCTAGTTCATGTAATTAAAAAAACCCTAAATAATTTTTTAAAATATGGTAAAAACTTCTATTAAATTCATGGGATTTGCGAAAACCTTGAGTTCATCTCAAAATACTTTCATAGTTTGTTTTTTTTCATCATTTATGATGCTTTGTATGTATAGCCTATTCTTCAGCATTTTTTTTCACTCGATTAATATGAAATTGGTACAGAACACTCAAGGAACCATGAGAGTAACGTACAACTTTTATTTGACTAGCTGTTCCCAAATATTTACTTTTTACAATCAAATGAATGAAACTTGATCTTTTTTTTTTTACCCAAATGAAAAATGTTTAGTTTTCAAAAATGAATAATTCGACTAGTTTTCATTTTCTTACTGTAGTTCTATCATATGTAGAAGCTGTTTGGTCCTGCATAAATAATTGCAAAGCCACAGGTAAGCGATTGCTAAAACCAACATAAAATTTTGTTTTGTATTGGAAAGTATTATTGTTCATTGCAGATATTTCTGCAAAAAAAAGAAAGAAAAAAGTCACATCTCGTCCTCTTCCACTTATCCGGGTCCGAGTTGCAGGGGCAGCAGCCTCAGCAGAGGAGCTTAGACCGCCCTCTCCCCAGCTACTTCCACCAGCTCATCTGGGGGAATCCCAGGGTGTTCCCAGGCCAGCCGAGAGATATAATCCCTTCAACATTTCCTGGGTCAGCCCCAAGGTCTCCTCCTGGATGGGCATGCCCGAAACACCTCCCCAGGGAGGTGTCATGGAGGCATCCTCACCAGATACCTAAACCACCTCAACTGGCTCTTCTCAACGTGGAGGCGCATCGGTTCTACTCTGAGTCCCTCCTGAATGTCCAAGCACCTCACCCTATCTCTAAGGTTGAGCCCAGCCACCCTCCGGAGGAAACTCATTTTGGCCGCTTGTACTTGCAACCTCATTCTTTTGGTCATTATGCAGAGCTCATGACCATAGGTGAGGGTCGGAACCTAGATCAGCTCGTAAATCAAGAACTTTATCTTTCAGCTTAGCTCCCTCTTCACCACAGCGGATCGGTTTAGTGTCCACATCACTGCAGATGCTACCCCGATCCACTTGTTGATCTCCCACTCCATCCTACCCTCACTCATGAGCAAGATCCTGAAATACAGTACTTAAACTCCTCCACCTGAGGCAGGACTTCCCCCCTGACCCAGAGTGGTCACTCCACCCTTTTCTGGCTGAGGACCAGGGCCTCAGACTTGGAGGTGCTGATCTTCATCCCAGCTGCTTCACACTCAGCTGCAAACTGCCCCAGCGAGAGCTGGATGTCTTTGCTCGATGAAGCTAAGAGGATCATGTCATCCACAAAAAGCAGAGACGAGATCCTCCTACCACCAAACTTGACCCCCTCCACCTCCCAGCTGTGCCGAGAAATTCTGTCTATAAAAGGTATGAACAGAACCTTTGACAAAGGGCAGCCCTGGCAGAGTCCAACCGTCACCAGAAATAGGCCTGACTTACTACCAGCTACGCGGACCAGGCTTGCACTCCTTTGGTACAGGGACTGAATGGCCACTAGCAAGGGGCCATCCACCCTGTACTCCTGAAGCACCCCCCACAGGATGTGTGTGTGTAGGGGGGGTCATAAGCCTTCTCCAAATTCTCAAAACACATGTGGACTCGATGGGCAAACTCCCATGCCCCCTCCAGCACCCTAGCAAGGGTAAAGAGGTGGTACAGGGTTCCACGTCCGGCACAAAAACCACATTGCTCCTCCTCAATCTGAGGTTCAACTATTGACCATACCCTCTTCTCCAGTACCCTGACGTAGACCTTAACAGGAAGGCTCTGGGATGTTGTAAGAAAAAAAGTGAATATGTTTATTTACTTGCCATCACTTGACTTTTCTTTCCTTCTTTCCATGTTTCTCTCTTTTTTTCTTCAGTTTGCAACAATAACCACCCTTTGTATAGAAATGCAGTGTGAACAGCACAAAGTCACACAAGAATGCACAGAAAAATGAGCGAAAGAAAGGTGACTACTGTTTAGTTAGCAACCACCAGTGTGGATAATAACAACTGATGCATGAATTTATACATTTAAATTTAACTTTAAAATGTTGGATCATTTTTTCAGCCATGTTCATCACAAAATCAACACATTTGTAGATTTCATTAGACAAGAAGGTGATGAAAAATGTTTTTGTAAAAAGTAACAAATCCTGCCAGACATATGTATCAGAGTAAAAAGTACAGTATTTACCTCTGATATGTAGTGGAGTAAAAGTAGTTATCATAAAATGAATACGCGAGTAAAAATTTGGGTAAAAAGTATGTTCCTTTTCTATAATTAATGCACCTTATTATTATGTAGAGCATATTTTTCAGAACTGAATGCTAATTATTTACTCTGAATTTTGTCAGGAGGCATGGAAATATGTAAATCATATCTAGTTTATCATTGAGTTTGCTTTAGAGTGAGGAAAATAGTGTATGGTTGTGGTCATGTACTTGACTTCTTAAGCCATACATTATGCTGATCCCTCTCTGCTTAGCATTTTCTCGTCTGGCCCTTAGCGCTTCATAGAATGCCACAAGAGAAGGACACGTTGCTCCACTAAGTAAATTAAGTCCACTGTAGCCAGCACTGTGACATTCCAGCTAATGCTACAGTAGGGCCTGACAAATGAAGATAGCAGAAAGTGGAAGAAGAGAGAAAAGCAAAGCAAGACAGAGGGAGGGAGAGGCAGCGAACAGAGAGACTGCTAGTGAGCAATACACAACAGTGAGAGAATCATGAGTTTGACAACGACGGCCCTGACCTTGCCAGACGTGGACAGGTTCCAAATGAGCTCGGAGCTGGAAAGGTGTCAAGTGCTTTTAAGCTCTGTGGACATTTTTGAACTTCTGTGGCCTCCACGGGGCCTTCGATAGAGTGTGTGTGTATTTGCGTGCGTATGTTCTGAACTGAAGCAGCATGTTGACCCTACTGAGGATGAATATGTGCCAACTCAATGGACAGCGTGTCCACTTTTATAGTGTGTGTGTATGTGTATGTGTGTGTGTGTGTGTGTGTGTGTGTGTGTGTGTGTGTGTGTGTGTGTGTAGCTATTTCAGATGAAGTCTATAAAGGCCAGAGGAGTGTGTGTTTATGGGGCAGGCAGTGGGAGGTGTTAAAGAGGTACCTGTTTGTGATGAAGCTTGATTGGAAGTAGGTCAGGATGCTCCTGCTCTAACTCTTCTCTTTCTTATCTCTGTTATCGCTGTCTTTCTTCCCCCCTTGTTAAAACCTTTTCCTCTGTTTCTGCCTCTGAATCTCTTTTTCTCTACCAGGATTACTCCACTGTCCTCAAATCTTATTTCACATCTATTTTGTTATGTCTTTTTCTGTCTCTACATTTAACTCTTCCCTTGTTTCTGTTAATCTGCTCTGCTGGTGACATATTATGTTTGGTTTTGATCACTTAAGCTTGTTTTTCATCAATATTACCTGATTTATTCATCCATTACACTGGTCTACAAGTAAAATGCCTCCAGAATAAAAGTAGTTAAACTTTACCAAATTTGAGTCACTAATAAAGAAAAATTCAGTCAAAAGTGCTGTTGGTTGTAGTTTTTAAGATACAGTCTCGGGCCAATATGTGAAATTCTGAGAATTAAGGAGAGAATGGGTTTTATTTAAAAGGATTGTTTGTCTCAGAGCTACCAGATCTACCTCAAAATAGTGTCTGCATATTACAA
The DNA here is from genome assembly GCA_037367295.1 of Apogon hyalosoma. NCBI lineage: Eukaryota > Metazoa > Chordata > Actinopteri > Kurtiformes > Apogonidae > Apogon > Apogon hyalosoma. The sequence continues at coordinate 3,513,845 of JAPQRP010000029.1, forward strand.
TACATTCACTTTTCAGGTTCTTTCTAGTGGAATATTTATAAATCCATTGTATAAATGTACATAAACCAACATATATGTGTTATAAAACACCATTGTCTATATTAAAAACATGAGCTAACCAGCACTTTCGTCATTTGTTTTCTGAGTCATCTTATTAAAGTATGTAAGATTTAACACATTTAATGTCTGAAGCAGATATTTTCTAAGAAATTGTAGAGCTGTGTTATCTGTTACCTGCCTTTCAGCTACAGGGTTATTCAAAAAGAATGAACTGATTTCATTTTGCAATATTTTAATAAGGAAAAGCAATAGAAAACTCCAGCCAAGTCACAAGTATTCTACTCACAATCAACTTTTATTTCCTGTCTTACAAATGTTCAATGTGTCCACCACCTGCACAACAGACAACATCAGTGCGATTAGAGAATTCCTCCCAGACGACATATCACGATCCACTGAGTTGATCGCTGTTGTTATTTGATGTTAAGCACCCCTGTGGCAGCCATTCAGAACTTAGAAAACTCCTCTTTCAAATGCTCACTGACTCATTCCATGATGATGCTTGAGAACTGAAGCAATGCATCATGAAACCGGTTCATTGTTTTTGAATAACCCTGTATAATGTCCACATATGCAGAGAGTTAAACTCCATTTGGGATAATTTAAATCTAGATTTCTCCAAAATACTCATGTAGATCCCCTGTATTACTAGATTAGATTAGATTAGATTAGATTAGATTAGATTAGACTAGACTTTATTGATCCCACACTTGTCGAGGTAGCAACAGAATAAAGTGCAAGAAAAAATGTGGGTGCATAAAGATAGTGCAAAAGACAAACAATATAAAAATAATAATAATAGTACGTAATAAAACCCTATAGGCTATATACATATTTACATAAGAGTAGAATTTAATTAGTGAATTCTATGGTGACACGTTCAATTAAAGATGGCTGACATTAATAGACAAATCTGCAAACAATTTCTAGTAAGTGGTCCACTGATAAAAAAAACTATATTAGCACATTTATATTTAAAGAAATATGTCATCTGTTTATCTCAAAAACCACATGGACGTCATGCAGCAGTGGAGTCAGATCACATTGAGTCATGTTTGTGTGACCTACTGTAAGATCTGATGTATTTGTTCAATGACAGGGAGTAAACAAACACTTTGACAATAATGATCATGCAGAATTCCACATTACCACATTAAATTCCAACTTTACACACCTATGTACAAGCAAATTATTCTGTGCCTTTCAGATATATGTGTACTTGTGGAGAATGGATATAACGGCAGGGTGTCTTTTCTATTCAGAGTGGATGCTTTTTCATATTTGGTTAAATTTCACTTTAATTAGTTGTAGATATGCAGTATGTAAGATTTGCAGATACTCATGTGCAAACGTGAACTCAGGAAAGAATGTAACCAGTGGAGTTGCAAAGAAGTATAATAGGATACAACTGAAACAGAGATATTTTCCCCCCAATATTATGGACCATTTACAATTTTAATCTGAACTTAAGAGTAACATGATTGAAAAATATTCTTTCTTTGCTAAAACTATGTCATATATGTCAAGAGGAATATATTCCCAATTAATATATTACAAGTGAGGTCTCCGGAGGAATAATCTAGATTTTGCAATGTAAGATTTTTCATGATTTTCAAGGAGCAAAACCTCACCTAATCAAATTAATTCAGCCCTAGCCTGAATGCATATTACCATGCCAACTCCACTCCTCTCTAAATAAAATAAACACATAAACAGGATCAGTAAGTTGTTCCTTTCCCAAACTCTGGTCTGGATCCAAAATGGCTTGTGGAGCTGTTTTATTGAGTTGCAAGTTGTCAGAGTAAAATTCACAGCCCGGCCAAAAAGAAGAAGTCCCCATCTGTATTTAACTAACCGCACAGGTAAAAGCTTCCCATTGGGTAATTACTGCAGTGATTAATATTTTCAGCTGCAACAAGTTATTAAACCCAATCTGATGCAGTCAATTTGCTAGCGAGCATACAGATTGGACAATGCCAAAGTTCATCAGGCTCAAATAGTGTCCACAGAGTCCAGACCTGAACCCCAAGGAGAAGGTTTTGGATGTCCCAGATAAGACCTTACCCAGTGGTCTAACTCTCTTCAGTACAACATCTTGGCCAAAAATGAATGCGACTCTATCTGGAAATAAGTGTTGTGACACTGCAGAAGCATTGTGTAGCATAAACAAAGCCACAGTGAATGTGTCCTGTAATCAAAGGCGTCCAACAAAAAACATTGTACGTATGTAGGGCTTTTTTTGGCTGGGTTGTGTACGTAACAATAATATGATGTATGAATTTCATTTCCTGATTAGAACAGAAGAGAAGTTTTAATCAGAAGCAAAGTCAAACCACAGAAGACATAACAAGGTGAAAACAATACAAAAGATGCTTTGAGACAAAAATGAAACACAAGATGCAACAACATGATAAGTAACATAAAAAGAGAGTTTCCCAGTGTTTACAGCAGAAAAGCCCCTCATTTGTGTCTGTTTGTGTGTTAACATTTGTATTGTCTGACAATTTTATGTGCGTTTTCATTGGTGACAGTGTGTTGCTGACTGGTTAACATTATTTAGAAGAAACTTTTGATATTATCTTGCTGATGACAGTCTGACACTCCAGTAGAGTATATCTATCAAAGTGGCCATAAAAACGTCGAAATTCTGGGACCTCATTGTGTATCTTTTGGAATTTGTGATACAAAAGTAATATAGAATGTATTTATGTTTTATCTCAAGATGAAAAAGTTTGCAAACCTTCAGCTTCAGCTTATTATCAGTATGCTGAGAGTAAAAAGGGAAAATATGTGGGTGAACATAAACAAATGGATTTAACCCTCAAAGATCTAAAAAGGTGACCAAAAGCATCTACTGATCTATAACAGTGACCCACTAACCCTGTCATATATGGAAAATAAAATGCAGTTTGTCAGTTTTTCTTCAGCTTTCTCTGTTTTGATATAATGACCTTTGATTTACTCTGCGCTTCTATGAGCATCAACATGATCAGTAATTTAAAATGCCTGATTTTTGCTGAAAAATATCACTGCCAAAATAATTCCTCATAGGTGTTTAAGGGTTAACATGTAAGGGAGTAACAGAAATAAAGACATAAACAATACGAACTAATAGCATAATAATAGATAATAACAACAATTAGGAGCTACTACCTCTCCCAAAGGGAGTAAATCAAAAAAGGGAACAGATAAGGAAGAAATACAGTATATAAATGAGGTTAAAAATAAAATGTATGACCAAAACACAAGGAGTTTATCAGTCACATATATGCTGATGCAGGCTGATACAAAACAGAATTCAACACAGGTTAAACACACACAAATCTAACACACCAACCCTTTAAACAAATATCAATCTAATTGGTTTTAATTAAGTTCTGCTCAGCATTTGTCAAACCTAAATAAAATCAAAGCCTCATATCCAGTGCCTTTTGCCACTTTGATGTTGAACGTCCTCCCCTCCGCAGTGTATCTCTGCTCCTGTCTTGTCATTTCTGCTTTATCTTCCCATTAGCACAATTTTATTACACTGCTTACACATTCAGTTCCGTGTTTGAATACACATATGGATACTGCAAGATGCATACGTGTACAAACACATGAATACTCAACAGATTCACACCTTCCCCCACATCCACACTGTATACCGCAAGCGTCCACAGAGCAAAGCTACGGTAGCTACAGTCTGTTGGTTTGCCTTGACTGCACTACACCATATGGGCTATGTTATCATTTTCCATATAGATTCCTCCTCTACAAATTCAATAAGTACATTGCAGCACTGTAATTGCTAAGGAGTGTAATTCATGACTAATTCATATCAGGGTTAATTTATTAAAAATGACTTATCAATATTTCACATAGCTCCTCCATTATTTACATCAGAACATGCACTAAATCCTATCTGTGTCAGGCCATGGAGTTAGCATGGCAAGTGTTTATTTGTGTGTGTATGAGTATCGGCATGTGTGTGTAAGCATGTTCTGATTTAAAGTAGGAATTTTAGTCAAATAAGATGAAACAAATCACTAAAATGTCCTTGATGCTGAAACAGGCAGGGCTAGTGATCGAGGGTTAAGTGTCAGTGTTGACTTGACCGGAGCGTTTCCTGTCGGTCCAGTCGGTGTTACTTGCATTCATTCATCAGGTGGAGACAGCTGCTGCTGCGCCTTGAATTTTAATTTACCAGCTGTACAGTATACAGCTGTACAGTACATGTATTCTTCTCTAGCTTGAGCTAGAAATAGCGGGTTCAACCACATATCAAAACAAGGGGGTGGTGGCTGTGTGCCAGTGTCTTATCATGCCCTGCACACACACAGTACAGTATGTGTATTGCATTCCTAGCAAGTAGCAGCCAGGTTTTCTGGAAACACAATTGTCTACTGGCATCTCTGGCACGGCAAAGATGGCAGTGAAGTTTTCTTCCAGTTTGGAGCATGACACATAACACCCAGCGACCCCAGTGGACCTGCTTGGGCCACCTCACACATGTGGAGATGAGGTGGCAGAAAGCAGCTCCATGTAAACACAGTAGTTACACTGAGATGGGCGAAGAGTGACGAGACTGTTGTAGTCTAGTAGCAATATTACCCATACTCACTCTCTCTCTCAGTCTCTCTCCCTCCCACCCTCTGTGAGATTACCGTTACCATAGTAACGCAGCAGATAGGCTTGGAAGTCACAGTAGTTGTGGATGCCATGGCAACACACATATGCTTGTGTTTCGCTCTGTTACCGCTGTTAGTGAATGTAGGATGCACACAGATGTAGACACACACATGCAAACACAATGACCCTGCGATGTAGCATGTAACAATAGCTTGCCTAGTAAAGATTAAAGGGGGCACAGCGTCAAGTCATTTTGTAAATGGCTTATGATTTATGCAGCAGATTCTGTGCTCTTTGTATCAGTGCCAAGGCTCTACAGGATGGGGCTGTTAGCTGGACACATGGGGCTGCATGAGACGGTACGATGCAGGATCATCACAACCCATTGAAAATATCAATATTTAATTCAGGAAATAGAATAAGGAAGATAACATTACGGTAATTGCTGGATTATTACACAGATCAGTCTATAGATAGATAAACAGATACAGAGCATAAATAATGTAATTGATTTTTCTTAATTATTAATTTTTATACACACAGAAAAGAAAACAAGACTAAAGAAATGAGGCAAAGTCATAAAAATGAAAGTGTTAATTTTTATAGCAAACACAAAAATCCCACATTTTTCCTGTGTGCCTCACAAAAAAAAGTATGTTTGTGTGTTGAATTAGTGTGTGGTCACACACAGCCACATAAACAGACCTCAGCTCAACATAATTATGTTGCATGATCATGTGTGTGAACAAATGCAAAACAGACACACTAATTTGACTCTAATATTTCTGAAAGGTGTGTATCTGCTGTGAGTTTCAGGTTTATTGTTCTCCTTACAAAGCAAAAATGCAAACTTATTGTGTTATGTAGGTGATCCTGTGTAGAAGGTCTGATGATGATGATGATGATGATGACGATGATGATGATGACGACAATGATGATGACGATGATAATGATTCCACATGATTCAGTTTAATGTGTACAGACCCATTCAGGCTGCTGGTACCAGGGTTATCTTTCAGACACACACATATAGCTTTTTTTGTTATTTATGTATTCATCTACATATACATGGTATGCACAGTTTTGAGGCAGAGTGTTTCCATGGAAACAGTCACAGCGAGAGGGAATGAGGGAGAGTAAAGGCTAAGGGAGTGAAAGAGTTAAAAGTGTGTTTGTGTTTGTGTGCGTGTGTGTATGTGTGTGTGTGTGTGTGTGTGCGTGTGTGTGTGTGTGTGTGTATGTGGGGGGGTGACGGTGAAGTGATTTGAGTCCACCTGACATAAACATTCCTGCTCTCATATACACACACTAACACACTCCCACGCACATTCACCATAATCACTGCTAGAGAATACAGTGCTAAGAGAGTGTTTGTGTGTCTACGTACGTGTGTGTGTTCTGTTTAGGCAGAGGGAGGTGAAATGATTTCACCTGACAGAAACAATGCTGCTTTCTCTTGGTTTTTCTTTCTCCAACACACAGACTAAAGCAGACACATGCAGCCCAACACAAACTCAGATAACACAGATACACACAAAAAAACACACACACACACACACGCACGCACACACACACACACACACACACACACACACACACACACACACACACACACACACACTAATCTGACAACCGGCTATTGATGTACTTCGTAGTTACTTTACATTTGATAGCAGACACAAACATTGCCTCCTTTTTCCATCCCTCTCTCCAGAACCCTCTGTATTTTATGATTCATCAACTGGAACCAACAAGATTCATAATCAAACTGTAACATGCTTATATTGCTCAGTATAATTTACATACTGTTGCCCATAAAGTTATAATAATTGTTTTTCACACACATGTCCTCTTTTCATTCTTTCTTATACACATCAGTAATCCCCATTGACCAGGTGCAATGATTAGTATTCAGTATTTTGTGTGATAGTTTAATATAGTCTTTTCTGCACTTTGCTGCTAAACAGAGACAGAGCTACTTAACAGATTTTCACTGTAACAATGACAGTAAAGCTCTATTCTATTCTATTCTATTCTATTCTATTCTATTCTATTCTATTCTATTCTATTCTATTCTATTCTATT
>JAPQRP010000029.1:3520878-3555386 GCA_037367295.1 Apogon hyalosoma
CTATTCTATTCTATTCTATTCTATTCTATTCTATTCTATTCTATTCTATTCTATTCTATTCTATTCTATTCTATGATTATATATTGAGTCCCAGTTACACAATCATTCCATAAGAAGAGGAAGAGGTAAAAATAAATAATAATAACTTCATAATAGCTTTATCGACAATAGTGTATAATTGTAAATGTGTATCTATTTAATATAAAATGTGGGAGTGTATCAAATCAAGCAGATACAAGTCGCATCCTCCCATATTGTCCTTATTTCCTCTCTACTCTCTGCTATCCAATAAAGGCACAAAATACATCAAGACAAATAATGTAAAATAAATGAAAATTTGTACCCTTTAGGATAATTGGAGCAGTGATTTATGAAACTTCATTTTTTTCAGCTCTGTCTTAAAATCTTCTCTTAACGTCGTGTTCGAATATCTGTCTGCTGCTGATGACTAATGTATATTAATCTATTTATGGAAAAGCTGATTAGACATAAGCTGATAGCAGATGATGCATTTGCGGTTAGTCCGTGGGCTTGTCTGAAATGATGGATGCTTAAAAAATAAACTGATGTACAATGAAACTTGAATGTTTGGGAAATTGAGTCATTGGGTGAGAAAAGATACAGATATATAGAGCGAATAAAAAATGGGGAGCTGTCACCCACCGAGATATTTTTCAGCAAGTGATATGTGTCTCTGTGCTCTATGTTTCCCTCTACAGGTACCTGATGAATGTGACGTTTGAGGGGCGTAATCTGTCGTTCAGCGAGGACGGATACCAGATGCACCCCAAGCTGGTCATCATTCTGCTCAACAAGGAGAGACAGTGGGACAGGGTGAGGCAGAGGAGAGGACACAGTGTCTTTGGATGCATGTGTGCCTGCTTTTGAAGAAACAAACACACAAAAAACGGCATAAATCAGTCATGGCTGGACTGAATTTCACTACTAAACCAGATTGCCTTTCATGAATTTGTCGCCCTGTTGTCATGCCAACTTGTTATATTTGCTGGCTTTAGGTGATAAAGTAAATGAATGAGTCGTGCCAGTGAGTTAGTCGTGTCCTGATTGGCTGATGAGTTTCTCTCTGTGCTTTTCTATCTGCGTCTCTTATCATTTGATTTTCTCTTTTTAAGCATTTTAAGCCTTAAGCTTTATAAGCGCTACGCTGATTAGATATTATCAACTCGACAAAGGTGCCTTTGAGCAAGACGCTGCAGCTGAGGCTCCAGAGTGGTGCTGCACTAAGAATGCTATTCTGCAGTTATTTTATACCTTTGATAAACTACAACATACTAAATGTCATTTATGTAGTGCTTTTACAAACTCAGCCGTCTTTGTATGTGAAGCACTTGAAGCCTGCCTTCTAAAAATAACACAAGTGTTCTTTTATTTATCGCTAGTTTCTGTGGAAAAGAGGTAACAAGACATTTTGGTTGCTGTCAGAACCAACATGGAGCGAGTAATTCAAAAACTATCACAAACACGGTGCAATAACTATGGCTTAAAATTGAAGCCAGTGCAGAAATATCTTAAAGTGTAATACCACCAACAGCTGCAAGATACTGGCTCCAAAAAATCCTGGCTCTAAAAGACTCCCATTCAACTTGTCAACTTCTCTCTACAGTCACTAATTATTTCCAAGAGTCATTATGGGCTCATTCCCTTTATTTATACCATCTTATAAGTGTGCTTGTGGCCCTTTTGTAATGTATTTCCTTCATTTATCAGATCATGGAGCTGATAGAGGTCTTTGAGGTCCGTCGTGCCTGGCTGTGATCGAATGGTGTGACTGACAGATCACTCGCTGAATCAGACTTTCTTCACTTCTGTTTATTGAATGAAATGTTTCCTTCCTAACAGACAGCTGTACAGTTTCTATGGTCAAGAGGTTGCACTAGTAAAACTGTCAAAGGGTTTGGTTAATCGGCTAAATATTTGATAAATGTGTCCTGTTAGCATAAGGTGGCTGTATTGGTTAATTATAATATAGCATTGCTTATAGAATAGAATAGAATAGAATAGAATAGAATAGAATATCTTTATTCGTCATTGTAACTATCAGTACTAGCCTACTCATTATACGCTTATACATTACACAAAGTTGACATTGTTTTATTTATCTATTTAACCTTTATTTTTTTACCAGGTAGGTCAATTGAGAACCAGTTTTCATTAACAGTGACAACCTGGCCAAGAGGCAGCATAACAGGCAGATAAAACAGAAAAAAAAACAAGAAAATAAAGCAAAGAAACAAGTTACAAAGTCACATAACAAGTCATAAAAGAGAATATTATTTACAGTATTTGCTGTGATATAGTTTTTAAAGTAGTTATTAGCAATGAGAATATAATAACAGATAATGCAGAAATGTTATCACAACTGTATGTGATACATTTAACTACATTTAACAAGTAGCTAAAATGACTTTTGTTATAACGTCTCTAGTGAGCAGCCTTTCTTCTTTTCAAGTACAGTAGCTGCAGCTTGGCAGGTTTCTCCTTTCACACTTCCTCAGCTCCATTCTCTAGTTTAAAAAGCCAAAATGGTGACAGCCAAAAAGAAACCTCAAGGCTTCAGAACAGATGACGATGACTTCTTTTATACATTCAATGATCACCACATGCACAGGCTTCCACATGTCACTGTGTGTAACTGTGAATCAAACTTTAGTCAACCTCATAGACTGTAGCTAAGAAATGAACCATGGGAGTGTTACATCTGTTTGTTTCTGAACTGCCATTTTAAACCAGTTCTAGTTTTGAAACCAGAAATGACCCCTCAGAGGTGTCTGTGAGGCATTATGGGTCAGCTAATGCTATTTAATTTTACTGTCTTGTTAGGGGAACCTGAGCTTCAACTATACTTCCACTGCCTTTCAGGAACAGAATGTTTTATTATATATATATTTTTTTTTTTTTTTTTGTTTTTTGTTTTTTGTTTTTTTTGTTATTATTTCTTGTGACAAGATGGCAGCGTACATAGATGCAGCAGCTAGGAGCTCTCACAATTGGCGTAGTATTTTCTGCTGTGCTAGTTTGGACGGTGCTTGAATTTTTTTTCAATGACAGCAAAGTACTGAATTAAATTGTATTTAAAAAAAAAAAAAAAAAAAAAAGCAAGTGGTCATGCAGACCTGTTAATCTAAACCTGACACAGTGGATATCAAGACTTCTCTGCCCTACCATCTAAAAAGAAGAGGAAAATAAAGATACACCATGAGAACACTCAGTGGAGGCTCTAAATTAAGGTGGGTGAGACCAAAATGACTTCTGAAAAACATGATTGACTTATCGACTAACCAGCCATCAGTGGTTTTACAACTTTAAGATACTTTCACAATGGCTTCATTTTGGAGCCGAGGTCTTTACTTCTTTCTTGTCACACACTGGCCAGGAGTTTATCTTCAAAAGCAGGGATGTCAAACATGTGGCCCGCGGGGTGAATTTGCAAAGTTCAAAAATTAAACTGAAGATATTAATAGTCAAAGGTGTCAAAACTCATTTTAGTTCAGGTTCCACATAATACCCTATAAATAATGACTATAATGATTTTCTTCTTGGTGTAATGTAAAACAAAATATTACATTATATCTGTAAATAATGACAACTTCAATTTTTTTCTCTTTGTTTTTGTGCAAAAAACTCCATTAAATTATGAAAATATTTATAATAACAAACTATCCTTTAACAATAAAAAGTGAATAACCTGAACAAACATGAACAACCTGAAAATAAGAAAACTAAGAGCAATTTTAACAGTATTTGTCTGTTACTAAATGTTTTATGCCTTCTTGTAGGTTCGATCTGTAATGTGCATGTTATATTATTGTTCAAATTGCACTTATTTTTCTTGAGAAATTTCAGCTTTTTTCAGGTTTTTATATCTTTTTTGTTTTGGATAATTTGTAAATGTAAATATTTTCATAATTTCATGGGGGGTTTTTTGCACTTAAAGAGAAAAATTTGGAGTTGTCATTATTTATAGGCTATTATACTATTATTTTACTAGTCTACTCTGACCCACTTAAGATGAAATTGGGCTGAATGTGGAACCTGAATGAAAATGCATTTAAAGTGTGTAAAGTGAGCTACACTAAATGGTTAGTGGCTCTGTTAAATGGTAAACCTCATCAAGAATTTACTTAACAAAATGGCTTTACAGTCTTGTTAGAGTAAAGTTATTAATCACAATGTCAATCAACTAATTTCAATAAACAGAAACCTGAAAACTCAGCAGTTGCAGCAGTAGCAAGCTGTCAATCAGACCTGTCAATCAACGCCTTCTATACACCACCAGATCTTATCAATCATTTAAAGACTGATTAGCACAGCATGCATTAGATGGTCCAAAAGAAATGTAGGGTTTCAAAGATTTGAAAGAGTCCTGAAAAAAATAATATTATTAAAGAGAGAAATTCAATATAAGTAGCATGCCTCAGAGGTAGTATTTTAATATAGTTGTGCATTGGTTTCATTTTGATACCAGGTTCCTTCCCCTGTGATCAGCCTCCCTCTTGATATATTTGTTGGTTTTCTCTTAATCAAGGGTTCCCACTGTCTCATTTGAGACCCAAAAGAGAAATATGATGTTTTCTCAAGACTCAAACAACCTAAAATACAAGATTTGGCCTAAAATCACCAATTTTTTTTTTTTTTTACTGACTTTTCCACTTTAAAAACAATGCTTAATCATGTTCCGTGGTCAATGTTCAAGACAAGAACCTAAATAACATGACATGAACACTCCAGCACAGTAAAAAAAAAAAAAAGCTCTTCTATTTAATCTATGAAAAGGCATTTACATATCATAACACTGTCATGTGTTTTACTGTGACCCAGTAAAAACAGGCTGGTGACCCATTTTGGTTCCCTACCCTATGTTTGGGAATGGCAGCACTAAATGGGAAATGTTTCAAACCATCACGTAGATTTAATAAAAATGTGACCATCTGAGTGTAGACAAACTAAATATTCTGAGCCACACTCCGAACCCACAACCTTAAATGAACCTGACGCTCGCCACCACCTGGAAAGTCACCATCATGCATCTGTGTTTCTTGTTTCTCCCCCTCCATTGTGTCTGCGTCCTGCAGTCTGACTTCTTTGACTCCCTATTCTTTATTCTTTGTATTTCTCTCTTTCTTCTGCCTCTCTAATCTATATTCTGTCCTCTGATCAGAGAACAAGGTGAATTGCACCCCTCCTGTCTCCCCTCGCTTTTCTCTTTCTTCCCTTGCAGCCAGCGCCGCCCCTTTCTCTTTCCTCCCTCTTTCTCCTCCCCCCTCCCCTCGCTTCTTTGCTCATGTTTAATTCTTAGCTTGACTTCCAGCTGAACCACTTTTCTTGGATCCTAATGAGTTCCAGCTCCTACAACCATCCTTCCCTGCACCTTTTCAAGTACTGTGAAGACTCTGTAGTGTCCAGTCCCGTTCACTCCCCTCCAGGTGGATTTTAACCCTTCTATCCACCCCCTCTCTCTTCCTTTCTTCATCCCTGTCTATCATTCACTCCTGCTCTCTGTTTCTTCCCAGATAGAAGAAGGCTGCATTGTGCCCCAGGGATACACAGCCTCAGCTTGTCCACTCCAGGCAGCCTTGCCAAGTTTGTGTTCCCTGGAGCGCAGTGTGTGAGCGCGCGAGTGTGTACATTTACATATTTAAAGACTGTGCAAACCTGACTTTACACACTCAGGCCACAGCTCTCTGTCTTGCCCTATCTCCCATTACAGTGTGTCCAATTAGCTGATGATCCATATCCATTTCCCCCCACATCACTCCCCTGATAAAAGCAGCTGTGTAGGCACTTCTTGAGGAAAGGGCACAGGAAGAGTCTCCAGGTATGATTTCATGTGGACAGCATCTGGGGAGACTTTACTAATTGATGACGCTTGTTCGGTGGAGTAGAGGCACAAGGGCTGGAGTACCCTCCAGACATACAGCTGGACAGTCCTCTACACAAGGGCCAGCATTTAGCATCTGAATCAGCTTCATCACCAGCTTTCTTTCTTTGACACCTCCACATTTATTTCACACTTTTTGATATGTACATGTTTAGTTTCCTGCTTTCTCTGTACAAATTTTTCTCTTGCTTTTTGTTTTACTTTGCCCATGTGACAGTGCATCCTTTTTTATTTTCTCCACTCTTCTAATTCCACCTCTTCATCTTTATCTATTTTAATCTCACCATCCACTGCCTTTGTGTCACTGTTTTCTCTCTTCACCCTCTCGCCTTTTGATCTGAATTCTGCTCTTTCCCCTGTTTCACTTTCATCCTTCAAGTCAACCTTGTTCCTATTCCTTTCCTCTCCTCTCCTCTCCTCTCCTCTCCTCTCCTCTCCTCTCCTCTCCTCTCCTCTCCTCTCCATCATTATGTTCATTTGTTACCTTTGCTGCCATTTTCCTGACAGATGGATTAATTACAATTAAAATCAGGAAAAAAGAAAATTAGGCAATAAACCAAAAACTAGAATGAGATACATTTGCTTGACAAGCATACATAATCTACATTGCTTTCTGCTGATGTTTTGAAAGCCATATGCAATAATACATAATTTCCCATTAAAATATCACAGTAGTATTTTTTTGCAGTCATACTTTCTTTTATATATATGTATATATGTATGTGTGTGTGTGTGTGTGTGTGTGTGTGTGTGTGTGTGTGTGTGTGTATATATATATATATAATTTTAACATTGTTTCAACAGAATTCAGAGATATCTGTAATTTGATTCAATGTACCGACTTCTCATCACGTGTGTATGTGTTTGTGTGTGTGTGTGTGTGTGTGTGTGTGTGTGTGTGTGTGTGTGTGTGTGTGTTTATTGTGTTATTATCTGCCATAAGATGTTCCTGTTCATTTGTCATCTTGTTGCTGTTTTACTTGAACAAGGACTGATCGCAATTAAACCCAGGAAATAAGAACATTATGTACTAAAACAAATATTAGGGTGATAATCAACATTGTCATCTATTGATCCTTTGTAAACATTAAGAGGAAAGCTGCTGTTTTTTCTGATGGGCTGAAGTCATTGCAGAATCAGTTTTAATCTGAATTTATTTATTTCACAATGCCATGTTTTCCATGTTATGAGTTGTTGAGCTACACATCCAGACTAAGTCTCAAAATTATACAAATCCCACATTTTCGTTGGTGATTCCTATACAGTGAAGATACTTCCTAAATACTGTGTTTCTTTTTTTAGGCTGATCTTACTGTCTTTTCTTTGCTGTCTTTGTCTCTGCAGGTGGGTAAATGGGAGAATGGTTCCCTATCCATGAAGTACCATGTGTGGCCTCGCTATGAACTATATGGGGGGGCTGCAACCAGGGAGGATGACCACCTGTCCATTGTGACATTGGAGGAGGCTCCGTTCGTCATTGTGGAGGATGTGGATCCACTTAGTGGGACCTGTATGAGAAACACTGTACCCTGCCGGAAACAGATCAAATCAATGTGAGGCTCAGTTTTCACTTACATCAAATCAGTGTCACATTCTGGATCAGAAACAAAACAAATTCCTTCAGAATCAAGATGAAAAACTACATTTTGATTAAGTAAACAGTCAGATTATTGCATGCTGCAGTCATCCAAAATCCTCCCACTTTAGAACCAGCCAACTTAAAAATGAAAAGGCAACACCTGGCGACTGCCTAGATGTGTCTTGCAATGACATTTATGTCTTGTGTCAGTGTTACAGAGCCAGGGGTAGAATCAGCTCACACCTCATCAGTATGAGAGTGACAGCGCCAGATCTGCCAAATCACAACAAGCTACAATTAACCACTTATGTCATTTCAAACAGAAGCACCTATCTGATTAAATAATCTTCTGTCTGTCTGTCTGTCTGTCTCCCCATGCAGTAATCAGACCAAGGAGTCAGGGATCTACATCAAGCGCTGCTGTAAGGGTTTCTGTATTGACATCCTTAAGAAGATTGCCAAGTCTGTCAAGTTCACCTATGACCTTTATCTGGTTACTAACGGCAAACACGGCAAGAAGATCAATGGGACTTGGAACGGCATGGTAGGAGAGGTAAGGAGGGAACTGGTGTCTGGGTCTGTCTTTCTCTTACTGGTGTTTTGGGACTCTTTTATAAAGCTGTGTATAATGTATTTGGCTGACACATAGTAGCAAACGACGCCCACTAAAAGCCTGCACAGGAAAGACATCACCAAAGTGGGGAACTCTGAAAGCTTTTCCATCTGCTGACAATGTTCAGTCAGTGGAAGGCTGCCCAATTTTGCAGGTCAGTAAGTAAAACCTCATTTTGCCATTCACGGTCACGCATGTGTAAATTATGACAATCTCATTATTTCCCCCACAAAACCAGTGTTTATCAGCAAATGAAGAATGCACATTTTGATCATGACATTTTTTAGATAGTACTAATATTCTACTTGAACGTCTGTCCCACAACAAAAGATTAAAAAGCAATAAAGTCTGAAAATCTAAGATGTTTACTAAGGTCAGTCTATTATGTATTGAAACCCACACTAATATTTGCTTAAATTGGTTCTATGTTGTGCTAATATTCCAAACTCTCACTAGCAGTACCAGAACACTTACTTATACTAAAGCCACCAACGTGTCAATGCCATGTATCCCCAGACTGTATTACTCAATGAATAAAAAGCTCACGTGTAATAATATCAGCCAGTTATTTTGACAGTTGGTCAAAAGTAGAAGTTAAGAAATACTAGAGCTCTGTTAATAAAAATAAAATCATCATTTATAAGGGATACTTTCACTGTCATCCCATTTTTTCTCACTCCTTCAAAGAATATCACAATTCTTATTGTTTGATGTTGTTGGATAACATTTTATTTTCATGCCTTTATTACTGTTCACTAAGCTAGCGGACCCTGTGCTGAACAACATCTTTGACTTTAGCTCAGAATTGTCAAGGAATTGCCACTACAGAAATAGTCACAACCAAAACTGCTTACCAGGTACCAACCTCAGTGCTATTTCAAATATTCTTTTTGGTGTTTGAGAAGAATTTCCATCCAAGATTTGCACATTCCATGCTGCTTTTGCTTGTGGGACTGCAGTTTGCACCAGTTCAAACTCTGGCTCTTGAAAGTTGGCATTTCTGAGAAATCTGACTGGCTACCTACACTATTATGAATGCCAAATAATCTTAAATTTAACCAGACTCTTGTATCAAGCAAAAGAGCTGCTTTATTAAGGCTTATATTTGGCAGCCACAGGAAACTGTTAAGTAAGTCATGAAATAATGTGTGAATTGTCATCATCTTTAAGTCAGTGTAAATCAGCCTCTTAAAAATGTTTTACAGAGTTTCAGATGTATAGTATTCATCATATCACCACGTACTGAATTAGTACCAAAGTGAAGCGAGTGACAGGACAGACTCTTTGGACTCACTGGTTTCCATAGAAGCTGTTTGAAGACTTCCTGTAAAATGTGTTTTCATACCTTGAATGATGAGCTTTCCTTTCTGGGTCAGCCTTCGGCCCAGCAGGCCTAACTCCTGTGTCAGCTGGGCTAAGCACCTCACCTTGGGGTGCACACAGTTCAGTCAGCTGCAACATTTCACTTTGGGCTCTAAACATTCTCTAATCGACATTGTTCCCAAGGTAAGGTTGTTGTCAGTTCTCATACTTCAACCCATAAGAGCAAGATGTGCTCCTGCTGTCTGGCTTTGGTGATTTGTTAATGAAGGGAACAGGCAAACAGATCAATAGTACCCCAAAGGTCACAGGTTGAAAACACGCTCCGTCCATCTTTGTGTCAACAATGAAGTTTGAATAACCTTCGGAAGTCACAGACGAGATGATGTGTCCCCCACCCCCACCCCCCGCAGTAAAACTTTTTCTATTCAATTTACATTACCCATTTAATCTCTTATATAAAGCCATTTAAGTCATCGTGCCAGTCAGACGGTGTCTTTAGCAGGCACTGAGCTGTAAGTGTGGTCACCTGTAATAAACTCCATCACCCTGACTAAAAGCACTGTTATGTCCTTCTCACCTCCACAGATGAGCGGTCATCAGGAGGAGGGGAGTGGGGTGACAGGGTGGACACTCAGCCACCCCTGTACCTGAAATGCTTATGAGGCCCACATATGCATGAATGATCACAGCAATAAGCAGATAAATGCATGGATGCAGATGCGTAGATGCAGACAGGCCAACTGTTTCCATGTGCACGGAGAGGACACATTTCTAAAGTGTTTTTATCTTGCACACACATCGCTGTAGTTCTACCGTATCTGCTGTGTCTGACAAAAACCAACTCGTGTCCTTCTCCAGTTGGAACACAGCCAAAACTACAGTGTATCTCCAGCTCTTAATGGACCCAGATCTGGACTCGCACACAAGCCAGGACGTGCCTCGGCTCACTCGCGGACACTCATCGCGATCACTGACGGCCTTGATACAATTTACCACAGCTCGGAAAAGACAAAAGAATAAGAAGAGGGGGAAAAAAAATCAATGATCTGCTTAAGAAGACCCACATTTTGTTCTAACTCGATTCAGTGTCAGATTTCATGGGCTGCACTGACCTGTGCCACCCGTAATGCTCCTAATCAAAATGATTCGAAGCAATACACTTGATTACATGAATTTGGCCTCCCTGCTAGAGACGCATAAAGACACTAGCGCTCCAGACACACACCAGCTGAGACACACACACACACACACACACACACATATATATACACAAACACAGATCCTAGCTCACTCATTCTCAATAACACCCACATGGGTCACTTTCATAACACGGAGAGAACAAGTCGTAGGAGGGAGATGGAGAGAGCCAACGGAGAGAGAGGAAGTGAGTACACTGCTGGATGGACTCGTTCTCATCCCTGGGGAGACATTTGCACATTCACAGACGTGCATTCATAAGCGAACGTGCACATCCGTACTTTTACATTACATTCCAACAGAACAAACAAGATAGAAAAGTTGCAAGCACGCATAGAAATTGCAGAGGAACACAAACACAGGCCGACGCAAACACTTTGAGAACTGCCAATAATGTGCGTGAGTGGTAATATTCTCCCTGCCTGTAAAGGTCCACTTCACAGCTAGACAACAAAGGTCTTCTCTCTCCGTCTTTCACCTTTTATGACTCACTCATGTGCACAAACACATACTCTGGCACTCTAATGCCAAAGTACGTACTGGAGCTTTGACTCACGCACTCACACCCGCCTTATTAACTCAGTGAGACAGTCTCGTCCCACTTTATCCCTGCGCTGTAGGGCTCGAAAATTTGGGGCTAAATATACAACCTGTGCAGAGGTACTGAAGGGAGGGAGGCAGGTAGAGGAAGGAGAGGCATTGGGGCGGCTATTTCAAGCAGCCATGACCCACTGTGGTAACCCACTTTCTTCCTCCCTCTTTCTGTCTTTCTCCCTCTTCCACTCCCTTGGTGAACATCACGAGTGTCCACTTCAAGTGCCGTCTGTGGAAACTGTGTTGGCCTCCTGTCTCTACCTGCTGTTCTCTATCTTTGTTGGGTTTTTTTCTTCCATTTTCTTATGCCACTTTTATCACTTTCTTTACTCATTCTCTCCCTTCTTGCCTTTGGACAGCCAACAGTTAAGGTTTAAAGGTTTTGCAGTGATTTTACAGGGCATTTTTAATATTTCAACAGCAATTTTTTACTTCAATAATCTATTAAGCAATTTCAGCATAGAGTTGTGTAGGGTAGGTAACAAACTTTGATACTGTCATGGTACGGACAGAATTACCGAGAGATTATTAATCAAAATTTTGGGGGAAATTATCTGTTACAGAGATTTTTTAAAAATGTGCTAAATCTTACACACTTTGATAAGTTCAATTGTAAAACATATAACAAAAGTGCTGTTTGGCTTCCTTGCTACTATGCCACATAATCTTGCTAACCAGGAAATCTCACTTTTATCCCCTTCTGTGTAATACTACTGACTCTCAGATACTGGGCTCTGTTTGCTGTCATTTTGTCCATTGTTGCCTCAACTTCATTACAAGGTGGGATATTTATGCCACTGAAGTGTTCAGAACTGTCATACTGTAATATTTACCTGGAAATAGTATGGAAGTCACATGTTATTGGTTTTTCATAATAACTTTGGACATAACAGTGGTGGAAAAAACTTTTTGAACACCTCATACATTTGTGAAACATTGCAGTAATAATCACTCTTAAGTCACTGAACTCTGCCAAGTATTGTTTCATTCTCCAAACCCACATGCTTCCTTCTGCACATGCTCTGTTTTGTCGAGGTCAAAACTGGATGTTTCAGTAAAATAAAGAAACACTTCCAGGGTATGACATGTTGAACTGTCAAGAAATTAGTTGTTATTTTTTCTTGTTAACAATGAACAAAAAAACATTTGCATTTGTTTCTGTTTATCTGATGCAGCCACACCATTTGAAACACAAAAAATATTTTTCCGCAAATATTTCATGATAAAAATTTTAGATTATGTAAAATTTTAAGGGTGTCTGAAAACATATGTA
This sequence comes from Apogon hyalosoma, assembly GCA_037367295.1. Lineage (NCBI taxonomy): Eukaryota > Metazoa > Chordata > Actinopteri > Kurtiformes > Apogonidae > Apogon > Apogon hyalosoma. The sequence continues at coordinate 3,533,357 of JAPQRP010000029.1, forward strand.
CATACAAAATATTGTATACTGTTTTACCCATCTAAGTAACATGTTAGCATGGAATTTCAGACACCGCCAATGTTTTGAAGCAGAACTGGTCAGTCATAGACAAATATTCCTTTGGTCTAATACCTACTCTCATTTATTCATAGAATTTGACATTTTGACCAATACTCTCAACAAGCACTTTTGGCTTAATATTTCTTTATCAGTGACCAAAATTTGCATTACCTTTATTTAGTCTTCAGAGTATACCGGTGTGTATACCAGAAGATTAGGCGGTTATAGGAGAGGGATGAGTAGAAATAGTAATCTTAAGTTAAACTACATGGTGGTGAATAAGGTTATATTTTATGTTATGACTAAATGCATAAAAATGCAGATGTGTTGAAAAATGAAGGGTTTGTACCATAATGTGTAACAAATTATGTGTTCTTTTTCTTGAAGGGGGAACATTTTGTAAAGGAAAAAATGTCATTTAGAAATAGCTATTGGAGCCAAGACATCAGTATTGAACAAAACCTTTGATTATCTTTTTCAAAAAAGCCAGAATTTTTCTCAGAATTTATTAATGAAAGGAAGCAAAAGTCAATGGTGTTTAACAGATTACCTACAGAATTTATGTGAGTGAGTGTACTGTATTGAATCTCAACTTATAATGTGAAGTATTACTGCAGGTGGATGATCCAAATGAAGTGTCAATGTTCTAAATGTTTGCGGAGAGAACAGGAGTTATGTTACAGCAGTCCAGCATTACCCTTTGCTCAAAACAAACTTGTTGCTGAATTGGATTGTAAAAAATTGATATTTTGACCCCATCTACAATGGATTGTGTCTGTGAGAACTGAACACCAGTGTAAAATGATGTGTCTAGACAGAAGTTAGTGTTCTTGAAATATAAGGACTACCGGTAAAACCTTATATTTACTTCTGATATATTAGATCACTAAGAGGCTCCAGCACAGTTAGTTGTTTATCTAAATGAATTATAACAGATCCAGTGGAAAACGACTTACAAATAAAAAAGGCCATTTATCAGTAATGTTAAGTTCACAGTGCCCTTTAAAACTAAGGGACTGTTCACTTCTGCCAAACATTTTCCCACATTAGTCAGAATACCTTCAAATGAACTAATAGTTGTGAAAATCTATTTTTGTTCCTTGTATTGTTTTATGCTGTCTTTATGCCTTAAGCTATTCTTAACTGAGTTAATTCAATTTGGTTTTTGTCTTTGTTGCTACAGAACATAAGATATCCCCCCTCAGGGAAAGTCTTGTGAAGTTTTTGGACAGATTCTCTTCCTTTAAAGTGTTTTTCATTCATTGCCGCACGGTGCCTCGGTAGATTTTTCTGTTCTGTAGATGAATAATAATAGTTAAAGGGGCATAATTGATCTTTTTTGTCTTTGTTTTCCTCCTCTCAACTAGGTGGTGTTAAAGAACGCCCACATGGCTGTCGGCTCCTTGACCATCAATGAGGAGAGGTCGGAGGTCATCGACTTCTCCGTCCCCTTCATTGAGACGGGCATCAGTGTCATGGTCTCCCGAAGCAACGGCACCGTTTCACCCTCGGCCTTCTTAGGTGAGGAGCATCCAGCTGTCAAAAGCTGGGAGGACGGTGTCAAAGACAGGTTGAAAGAGGAGCCACGGGGCTTTAATTTGACATTTTTTGGAGCGTTATTACCATGGGACTATCAGAAAACATTAAGGCCACTGCTCAGTCGTGCAGGATAGTCATCTTTCCTATGACTTACACTGTTAGTCTTGTCAGGTCACATTATGCTGATCTCTATCTCTTGACCTTAACTAATTTTAATTGACATGATTTAATAGGCACATCAAGTGACCAGAGCCAGGTTTACTTGCATTTCTTCCAGGAGAAGGTACACTGGGGTGCATGATAATATGGCTAACTGTTTATTTATTCACTTTTTTCGCTCTCTCTGTCTCTTTGCCCTCTTACATTTCCCACTCCTACTCTATTTCTCTGACTCTTCCTTCCTCTTCTCAATCTGGCGCACCACATTTGCATATTTCTCTTGCTCTCTCTCTCCCTCTCTCGCTTGATTTTCTCTTCCTCTCTGCCGCCCTCACTCCACTTCCTCCCTCTCTCCCTCATCCCTTGTTTCTTCCTCATTTTCTGCCTCTTTGCAACCCTTTTTCCCCCGTCTCTTCTCTCTTCCTTATCTCTCTCCATCCACGCTCCCCTCCCTCTCTCCTCCAATCCCTCGTCTCCCTTCATCTCTCCCTCTCCTCACTCTCTCTTCCCTCTCTCACCCTCCAGAGCCCTTCAGTGCGGATGTGTGGGTGATGATGTTCGTGATGCTGTTGCTGGTGTCAGCAGTGGCTGTGTTTGTATTCGAGTACTTCAGCCCTGTGGGCTACAACCGCTGTCTGGCTGACGGCAAAGGTGAGAGGCCTCAGCTCAATGCACACATGCACACGCACGCACGCACGCACGCACACACACACACACACACACACACATACATAAAAGCAGACATGGTACCTGTTCTGACGGAGTGGGTGGGGGTATAAATGTAAATGGATGCAGATGCGTTCTCTTCTAGCCGACTAGCCCTTGTACCTGGCTCACCAGATGGGAGGTCAAGCTGAAAGTCTTTTGACTTCGTCTTTTGTCCTCAGTTAAAAACTTAATTCATACACAGTCCAAATTAGTTGTTATTTCTTGTAGCACTAGATAGATATACTAAGTCAAACCCCCAAATAAAAAGAATACTGTGTTTCATAAGGCTGGGGTGGGCACATCTGTTCAGCAAATTTCAGCCAAACTCAAATACAAAAAGAAAAACCATCGAACAAAAAACATAAAATCGATTCATCCCTGCTGGTGGAGGTTTGCAAGTCTGCATCCAAAATATGAAAAGAGCATGGCAGTGGGCGATGTGGTTCTTCAGAGTGTTTGATGAGTAATGCTGCAGCTAGTAATTTGCTCCAAACAAGCTAGTGCAGGTATAGACGCTTTGCAAGTAAATGCTTGTGTCCTTAAAAGTACCACCGTGGATTGTATGGTATAGAATGTCATTTTCCATGCAAACAAGCTGACTGACAGACACACACTAACGCACTGCACGCCGCCTCCGCACATAGACGAACCATCCTCTCTGACCCAATGACTTCATTCCGCTCTCCTCATCCTCCGCCTCCTCCGCACTGCTCTCTTTTTTCTTATTTACAGGTGTGTCTCGCTGCATAGGTTTCAAAACACCATCCGTGCTGCTTCCTTTGCAGAGGTCCTGTAATTTGCATTCATTTCCATATTTCCCAAAATCACGTGTCAGTTCTGACAGCAAGGGGCTAGTTTTCTGTTAGATCTCTGCAGCCAAAAAGATAAGAAACAAAAAGGAGAAAATCAATGTCTTCCCACAACTCCATCTCTGATGTGTCTATATATAGACAACGCCGATCTTTTTTTTCATTCCTCTCATCCTTCATGTTCTGGAGGAGATGTACTCCTCCCTAAAGCGCTGTTCCCTTCTGTGTGCCTCCTTGTTTTATCTACTTGTAGCGCTGTGGGAGTTTGGTATCATGAAGAGTGCAGATCGAACTTTGGACTCCAAGGACGTAACGCAATAATGTATCAATGGCAGAACGGTGGATTTGTGAAGTGTCTGTCCGATTCATTTAACCAAGTTTCTTGCAAACTTCACAAAGGAGAGTTTTGGCACGATAAAGCCAGTTTGTCCATGAACAAAAGGCCCGTCCAACAATCCACACCCACATGCCTGCACACACTCTCTATCTATCACACACTCACACATACCCACACAAATATTACATCCCAACTGCTAATCACAACATAATGGCTGGATTGAACCAGTCTGTTGTCATCTTATGAAGCAAAATAAGACAGTTCAAATTGACATCTTAATTAAAAAAAGGAAAAAAAAAAAAAAAAAAAGCAAAATACTAACTCACCTGTGCTCTTTTCAGAGCCTCATGGTCCATCTTTCACCATCGGTAAGGCCATCTGGCTGCTGTGGGGTCTGGTCTTCAACAACTCTGTGCCTGTGCAGAACCCTAAAGGTACCACCAGTAAGATCATGGTGTCGGTGTGGGCCTTCTTTGCTGTCATCTTCCTGGCCTCTTACACTGCCAACCTGGCCGCTTTCATGATCCAAGAGGAATATGTGGATCAGGTATCTGGTCTATCAGACAAAAAGGTGAGTGTAAATGTTACTGTTTGATGCCGTTTTCATTCCTTTTGTGCCTGTAACTGTTTTACATGCTTTTCTTTTCATTCTTCAGTTCCAAAGCCCCAATGACTTCTCACCTCCATTCCGGTTCGGCACTGTCCCAAATGGGAGCACAGAGAGAAACATTAGGAATAATTATCCAGAGATGCATTCCTACATGACAAAGTTTCATCAGAGGAACGTCAACGAGGCCCTGCAGAGTCTCAAGTCTGGGTGAGGACCTGCACAGTAAAGTAGAGTTGTAGCTTATTCGTAAATAAGTCAAAACTATAGATCCTCTGGAACATCCCTCTTTCATTTGTGGGTTCTGAAATTTCGAGTCTGGTATTTGGCTATCTCAACCTTGGCTTTTGGGAGCTAGAAGTGACCATTATTGAGGAGGAGCATTGAGCTGGGGAAAATGTGAGGTTTAAGAGTGTCAGTATATGTGATATTTCCAGGACAGTACTTATTTTGTCCTGACAGTTGTGGTTAATAGGTTTAAATAACAAAGCTGTAAAAAATACTTGTAATAAATAGTGTTTACAGACACTACAAAATCACCTTTGACCTCTTGGGCTCCCATACTTGCACCTGTTTTGTCCAAATATGGTCACTTTCAGCTCCAAAAAGCCAATAGGTGATGTCCCTGATCCAGTAATTATATATAATCTATAGTAGTTACCCATAAAAATATGGTATTGGTGTGTTATTATTTTATTTAGCCATAATTAGTCATTATCAAACCCTCTGACCACGTCCACTCAGGAAACAGGAAGTGTACTTTTCCACCACCTGGTTGTATAAGATTTTTAGCACTACCACTAAATAACCCATAGCCTTTCTGTACGGCGTTCATCTGTTCCCTCTGTATCACGAGGGTTAATTTTCCTGTAAGTGCCTTTGACCATGATGCAGTTGAAAACCTGAAGTTGGCCCTCGAGCGCCTTCAAAGGCAGCTCACTGCTCCTACTGTGTGTGCTATGTGCTAATGCTAATTGCTAATGCTAATGGTAGGAGCAGTGTGTATTAGGATGGATTTCCCTATGCAGCTAACAAACCAAGTTAACCTTTAATGTTTTTATTGTAGCTAAGAAACTCCGTTAGAGCCAGGATATTTTGTGATTAGCATTTAGCATTACACTGGATATTTCACACTGCAGTTGTTGCCCTGTGGTTAACCCAAATGTTAACATTAATAAATACAAATGAACACTATGCACTTAGAGTTTACAGTCCACATTCAGTGTATCTTACCTTTAGTATGTAAACCTCTATTGCTTCAGCAGTTTCATCCTGAATGCCACTCACTGTGGTCATGAAACGTGTGTGTTTATTGTTATAACGAGACAAGTGCAAAAAGTAGTCTATGCTTAGATGCCTTGCTTTTGTCTCCATGTAAACATATTGTAACTGAATAATACTTCCACTCCCCCACTTCAGCTTTCATCAACTGCTTCTTTTCACCATTCTGCATGCCAGCTCCAGCCTTTGGCAAACTGAATGGAAGTCTATTACATTTATCAGCAGCTTAGTGCTATTTAGCAGGTTAATTGGAATGTTGTAGCTGTGATGTCTGGCTCCTAAATGCTAATTAATTGTAACCTATATTTCTCTCTCTCTCTGTCTCCCTCGTTCTTTCTTTTTCATTAGCAAACTAGATGCTTTCATTTATGACGCGGCCGTGCTCAACTACATGGCTGGCAGGGATGAGGGCTGCAAGCTGGTGACCATTGGCAGCGGCTACATCTTCGCCACCACAGGGTACGGCATCGCCATCCAGAAGGAGTCGCTCTGGAAGAGACACGTAGACCTGGCCATCCTGCAGCTCTTTGGAGACGGTGAGGCAGCATGCTGCTTCCTCCCTGTTTTATTCATAGACACAGTGTAATTGAATGCACTCAGCAAATAGAGACTCTATCATGTATACTGCTGCGTTGATGGGATGAATTGCATTTCTAATTACTAAAGAATGCACCAGAACGCATATATTAAAATGTATTTCAAGTTTAGTTGAACTTGAAGGCTAATTGAAGGCCACAGAAATATCAGTAGTGATTCCCCATTCCACTAGATCATGTGCACACAGTTTTTTTCTTCTTTGTTAAAACAAGCTTGGCTAACCATCTGATTGTTTCTTGTTTCATTGACTTTATTTTCAGTGATCCTGCAGCGTTCCAAGATATTAGGTCTCAGATCCATCTTGTGAAACTCAGTGATAAAGTGATAAACAAAATTTATCTTTAAAAAATTTGAGACTCTCAGTTTACCCACCAACATGCGGTGAACAAATTTTGCCTCAGGCTTTGCTGTAGGGACAAATAACCGTAGCCAGGTTTGTTTCTTTTGTCTATTAATGTGATGTTCAATATGTGATGGAATGTCTTGCCTAAAGTCTCCCTCACCCTTCGTTTTCCATTCAAAGGAGAGAATAATCAGTTTTTCTTATGAATCTGTGTGCCTGGATTTTAGTGAAATCTACAGTAATTCTCCTCTCATATGCATTAAGTCCAGACAGACAAGGTAAGACAGTGCTTCAAGGAATATAAGATGAAATTTAGCTTCACTGTGGGGGCCTTATGCTTTATGATCACACTCGCCTTTTATGGGAGAATGTCCAAGCTCTTCGGGGCTTGTTTTTTGAAACACACTTCATTCCTGTCAGCTCAAGCTGGAACATTAATGAGTCTCAGAACAAGGACAGAATGAAATGAAATGTGTTCGACTCCAAACGTCTACTCCAAACCTGTACAGTATATGGTTCCTGAAAAACTCTTAATCATAAACAAATCAAAACGTCACAGTCGACGGCCAGTTTATCGACTTTAACAGGCTAATTTCACAATGTCCTGTTTTGATATACAGCTCGATTCAAAATGGGAGAGTGTAATGGAAGTTTTGTGTATGTGGTCACGCTTGTGTGTGAAGGTTTGCGTGTTGTTGCGAGTGTATTTGGGCATGGTCCAGTGTGTTGTGAGCATCCTGAACCAAGGGCCCTCCGGGGCCCACTATAGTGTGTCCCAGTTAGGGGTGCCAGCATAGCTCCTGGTGTATTTTGACACTGTGTGTGCATGAGTGTGCGGGTTTGTGTGTGTGAATATGGGTCAGCCCTCTGAGAGTGCTTATGTGTGTAAGCGAGAGGGGTGTGTGTGTGTGTGCGTGTGTGTGTGTGTGTGTGTGTGAGTGTGAGAGAGAGAGTGAGAGAGAGAGAGAGACATAAAGAGAGAACATATAGAGATTCTGACTATTTATGACACAGTGTTATTTTTATCAACCTACATACAATTCAGTGCTCACTGTCTTTTGTTTCTTATTGATTAAAAGTTGCAAATAATAAATGTAACATATCTGCATGAGACCACTTTGTGTGTCCATATATGCTGTTGTATGAGCCTATGTGTGTTTGCATGTGTGTTTCAATATGGGTCGGCATTAACATCCCCCCGTGCTCCTGCAGAAACACTCGTACAGGCACTGAGCGGGCCCCGTCTCACCCCTCAGGATTTCAATGTCACTTTGCCACGCCTCGCCATCCACTCCCCTCCTGGTGGCCTAGAAAGGGATCAGAGTCACGTGGGTAGCCCAGTGGCCTGGTACGATGGCTGGAAGGGAGTCTGGATAGTTTAGTGCCAAAAAAAAAAGAAACTGCAAAGATGTGCTGTTGGGTAAAAAGTTTAGACCTTTTGCTCTTGAAAGTGATAGAAGACCTTTTGCATCATTTCAGACAAAATAGTCTCTTCTCAGGTCTCTTTTAATATATTTGTGATAATAAGTGTTTTTATCAGGGGTATTTTGACGTGTCACAGGAGGAATGCACCAGAGTAAATAATAAAATGAACGAAAGCCAACTTCCATTAAGTGGCTTCTCTTTCTCTCTCTTGGCATTGTGAACACTGGTTTACTGCCACATTCTCATGACTTAAAGGGACACTTGAGTTTACTTATCCATCATTAAAACACTGTTAGATACTCCTGTCTTGTGCTCTGCACTGAAAACATCTACTGGTGCAGTTCATTTGTGATTGTGTTGTTTCTGAACATGGATTGCAGAAAACCCATGAGGGTAATAGATTACCCGGTCATTTCAAAGTGTCTCTAGGTGTAAATGTAAGAGTGAAAGCTTGTCAGTCACTATATATCAGTCCTGCGATGAACTAATGATCTGTCAAGGGTGTACATGTCTTTGCCCAGTGTCTGCTGGGATTGACTCTAGACCCGGCGTAGAACTACACAGTTTCAGAAAATTAATGAAAACAAGTAACTAAATAGAACAAATCAACATTTTTTTGTGTGTCACATGTAGTTGAGTATGTTTACATGCACTAAACATTGCAGGTTTTCCCTTATTCCTTATTAAGCTTATGGTAGTTTTGCATTGTTAATCAAGTTTACTTTTTTTTCCATTTTTTGTGCTCCATTTAATTTCAGGTCATATGCATTTTTATTTTACAAAATTAGGTCAATGAAAGAAAGTAAAATCATACCATTCTCAAAAAAGAAAAACAACAAAAAGACTCTATAGTGACTTTCTCTATATTTTTAGGTTCTGCAAAGGTTAGGTTTAGGTTTTTTGTCTTTTCAATAGTATCCTTAATCCCAGTTATGTAGTTGATTTGGCTAATGAAGGGAATTTTCTACTAATATTTCCATGTATCTGTGCATAACTGTGCAAACTTCACTTGCCCTTCTGATAAGGTAATTGAAGTCGTGTTGTGTGCACATCCAAAAACCTGTTGTTATCCAATTTGATGATGGCATATAAAATTTGGTGTATTTTTCCTTTTTTCTTTTTCTTCTGGACATATGTCTCTGCCCCAGCCTGGAAAACATTCGTCTAGTTCAGGGGCCACATACAGCCCAACATGTGCCCATCTGAAGTGGGCTAGACCAGTAAAATAATAACATATATTAATATATAAATAATGTCAACTCCAAGCCTCTCTTTGTTCTGAGTGAAAAAAGTACAATTATAGTATGAAAATGTTTACATCTATAAATTATCCTTTAAAAAATGTGAATATAATGAACAACTATGAACAAACTGAAATTTATTAAGAAAAATAGGTGCAATTTTAACAATTTTATGCCTCAGCTTCTCATCTACACATGTGCATTGCAACTTATAGATCACAGTGGATCTACACATACATAAAACATTTAGGAACAGGCAGAATATTGTTAGAATTGCACTTCATTTTGTACATATTTGTTCAGGTTATACACATTTTTTGTGAAAGGATTGTTTGTAAACATTTTTGTGCAATGTTGCTTTTTTTTTTACATTAAACAGGGAGAAGGGAGAATTTGGAGTTGATATTATGCTGTGTTTCCACTCCCAAGTACTATTCCTGGAGACCATTTCCATTACATGATACTACCGACTTTTAAGTTCCTGGTCGTCATAGCGATGCAGCGCATTACTTCCTTGTCGTCTGCTCAGAGAGTTGCTAATAAACTTGCTCGTTGTGTGTTGTCCTGTCAAACTCATGCTGAATTTTTACGTGAGCCACCAAAGACTGAATCTTCTCGACCAACAACGGTGTAGTTTTGCGTGCTGTCATGTGGATTAATGTACCGCTATATTTACTGTCAACTTTCGCATCTGTTTTTCGTAAAACGGCGGGTCACAGAGACAACTCTCTGACCAATCAGTGGTCTGCAGTGTTTACATGTCACATTTTATTATGTGTTCCCCAGTCTTGGAACCTAGCGGAGGTGATACCAAAAAACTAGTATCAGGTACTAGATTCTAGGTCCTTTTTCGTAATGGAAACGCAAAATGGCTGTCGAGCCAGTACAATGCAGTGGAAACGCAGCATTATTTATAGGTTATTATCATAGTATTTTACTGGTCTGACTGGTCGGATTGAATTGAGCTGAAGTGGAACCTGAACTAAAATGATTGCTCAGGGGCCGGATTGGAACCCTTGGCGGCCTGGTTTTGGCCTACAGGCCGTATGTTTGACACCTGTGGTCTAGTTGGTTTGTGTACATGTCGACAAAGAGGACACATTTTCACAAGCTGCATTCAGAATAAGACTTAATTCGCCACCTAACTGACCTGTATCAAATTCAGTAAATATAATCCTGTCCTGTTTAGAATAGTGGTGCAATAATTGTGTTGGTGTAAACACAGTCAGTGCGTGAAGCCTCAGTGTGAGTTTGTATTCTGCAGAGCCTCTTGTTGGTGCTCAGAGGCCAGTTAAAGCTTCGTTGCAGGAGTGGCGCTGACGTGCAGCGACAGTGGCTGAATGTATGATTAATTAACCGGCGCCTGTCCTGCCACAGTCGGCTTTGATAGAGAACAGCTCGTGATGAAACAGAAGGTGACCCACAAAGAGACCAGAAGCTCAGGGACCAGCATCAGCCACATGGAACGGCACACAAACAACACACGCCACTCACATTCACACACATACAAACAAAGACACAAACATACTGTAGATGCATGTGGATAATAACACCTATGTCACCTGGTTATTAGCACAAATGCTGCAGATAGGAGCGATGTAATTAACATTTGACCAGTAGTGAGTGTCAGTCGCTCTTTTCATGTTTTGCTTCTTTACTGTAAATATCAGAGTTGTATTTTCCTCCTAACCACCCTGACGCCTCTCTTCTTCTGTTGCATCATACTGTGCATCCCTCGTGCCCTCCAAAACCCATCCTTTTTATTACATCATATCCCTCCTCTCTCCTTTATATTGTATATCCCCTTCCACTTTTTAACACCCTTTACTTTATTTCAATTCCCTTTTGAAATATTAAAACACTTCTTTGCATGTCATCATTGTACTCATCTGTCCATCCTTCCTTCCTTTCCTCTCATCAGAATCAGAGTACTTTATTAATCCCAGGGGGAAATTATTGGGTGTTACAGTTGCTCCATGTAAGTATGATAAAAAGTAGCAGGAAAGAAATTATCAATACAACAGAAAACAAAAAAGATATATAGCCTACATATATAAAGCTCTAAGTATACAAACATATATACAGCTCTGAGTATATATAACAAATTTACATATTATATTAAAACACTCTATTAAAACACAAAATTAGAACAGCAATTTGTGCAATATGTACTAGACAATATATTATTAATATGATAATTAAAGAAATATACATAATAAGTGTGAAACATAATTACAACTGTGTACCAAAACACAGACGAAGAAAGTAAGGGAAAAAAAGTTCAAAAATATGGGAAAAGGCAGGAGTAACTGATATGGGCTGCATGCCGGTTGACGCTCAATTCTCTCATTCCTGCGTTTGTATCTTTTGCCTCTTTCATTCAGGTGAGATGGAGGAGCTGGAGTCCCTGTGGCTGACCGGAATCTGCCACCACGAGAAGAACGAAGTCATGTCCAGTCAGCTGGACGTGGACAACATGGCCGGTGTCTTCTACATGCTCGGTGCCGCCATGGCTCTGTCCCTGATCACCTTCATCTGCGAGCACTGGTTCTACTGGCAGCTGCGCTTCTGCTTCATGGGCGTTTGCTCCGGCCGGCCCGGCTTTGTTTTCAGTATCAGCAGGGTGAGGAAAGGGCGGGAAGAGGGAGGAGGAAAGCGTCAATGTTCATTAATGCATCAATCAGTTTGGTGCAGTGCTATAAACACAGAGAGCAGCTGGCCACTGATTGTAGTTTTACAAGTGTTATGATGGACAGTACCAGAAACATCTGTTTAAGACAGAACCAGGACAATACATAAAATAACAAAATCCAACAGAAGAACGGTCGTAACACATTTTACTGCATTAATTTGGGAACAGCTGAGCCAAATAAAAACACTTCTTAATTCTCACCTCTCACACATATACCAAACAAACAACTTTATTAATGTAGTGCTTTTTCAACCCAGTCAAACCAGAATTAATTGCCCGCAACCTGGTCAAAAAAAGTACCCACCTGGACTCAACAAAGTAAATAGTTTAGATCCTTCCATTGGATAATCACTACAGTGATTAATATGTTTCAGTAGTAGCTTTTCATTTCTCACGCAACCATGCCAACATCCCATGGTCACAGAAAAGCTGGAACTCAGAAGGGTAAACTTATTAGCTTGAGCAAAACAAATCTACGGAGATGAATGGAACTACTAAAGTTAGGATAAAAACTACTCAGCGCATAATTAAAACCGAGAGGGTTAGCGGTGAATCATCATCTACCAAGAAGAAATGTGATCAAATAAACCTGAATATACTGAATGACCAGGCCTGAGCATCAGTGACACAGACATATTCCAAGATGACAACACAGGATTTATCAGGAGTGTTTCAAGAGCATTAGACATCATTTTCACACATGATTGAGCTACAACAGAGTCCGGACCTGAACCCCTCTTTTTTGATGTAATGATGACAATTTTACACAGTAGTGATTCTCCCTTCATCAATACAAAATCTCAGCAACTATGAACAAAATAAATGTTGACAAGGCATAATTTTATCAAAACAATAACCCAAAGAATAATAATCAAAGTTAAAAGTGGTCTAACAAATTCTGATGTTTTTATTTTTTTTGACCAGGCTGTGTATTTATACAGTTAAAAAAGTAAAATACATTACATAAAATAAGCAAATCAATTAATTAAGTACAAATATTCAGTTTGTTACTTTGAAACTGGTATGTACTGTGAGTTGTAATTCATTCTATAATTTTGGAGAGAAATGGAGGTTTGGAGGTTTTACAGCTGACCAGACCTTTAAAATTTACATTTGTATTGCATTATTACATGTGTAATTCGCATTTTATGGTAAAGAGAACCCTAAAATTAAACTTTGATGGTCATCGTCATCACTTTAATAATTCATCAGTTTTGAAAGAAAATATATAAAACTGGTCAGTTCTGGCATTTAATCACTGATACAGGTTCATATTAATGGATGAGTGTTTTTGTCTGCTGTCAGTGTCCAAGAAGGTTACATTTCTTGAGGTAAAGTCACCTTCACTAGTTGTTATTCATCTCTATGAAATCATCTTGATTCAGTGTCCCTTAATTGGAAGTGCTTTATTATTTACAGCTCAGGTTAGAGGTCCCTAAATTGTACCTGAGTGTGCGTCCTGAAGTGACAGAACCATATTCTCAGCTCCCAAAGTGTTCATGGGTACAGGAGCGCTCTGCTTTTGTAGTGGCACTTAGGCCTTTCTGATGTCTACAGGGTAAATATTTACAAAATGTTGAGCCGAAATCAATATTTCACTCAACAAAAATCAGCTAGAGAACCAGAGAGGGTAGATTACTGGATCCCAGGAGACCAAAGTCACCCCGAGGTATTTGATTTGCATTCCAATTGTTTTGACATGGCTCCGGTGTAATTCACTGTGTGCCTCTGAAGGTGAACCGCTGCAGGCTAAACCACGTGGCTAATTTACAGCATAGAGCCACACACTGCTGCTCTCTCCCTCCATTTGATATGCTGCTGTGGTGCTGGGACTGCTAGCGCCAGGAAAGCAAAGCTACAGAAAAAACCCACAAAAAACAACACAACACCCCCCTACCACCACCACCACCAACACCACCCTCTGCTCTAATATTACGCTTCACTGCCCAACTTTGATTATTTTGTATGGTGTTAATTTTACATCATTGCTATCGCCTTGTTTATGTTTGTGTGCGTGCATTTGCATCTGTTGGTGTAAAATATCAGTTGCTAAAATGTCAGTTGACTTCTCATTTCCAAAGACCGGCTGGTTGGTGTTGTTTTTGATTATTACATCATTATAATTTGTATGGGAACTGGATCTGAGAGCAGTTACACTTTGTGTAAAATTCAATGATTGCTCTCATTTGCAGAAATTACCCCCGTCTTTGTTTCTATGTGACAGCAGAAATGAACAGTATGTGTCCACCAGTGCAGCCAGATGATTCAGTATGTTAAAACATTCAGGGGAAACATTCATTGAAAGGGTAATTTGCATATGTAGTAAAGAGCTGGACATCGCAGAACAACAATAGCAAAAATAATACTTTATTATCTTCCCACAATCCCCGGCCACAGCATCGCATTGTCTCCTTCCCATTTACTCGAGTGTTTTCTCCCCAGCTTCAACCGTTTCTGCCTTTTTTTTCTCCTTTCTTGCTCTGCCACTCAGATTGATTCCGCTTTTTTAATTTCACAGCATAATCCAATAAACTTTATTGTTATTGCCGCAATTAACATTTAAGCTCGGCAGTGTAAAAAATGAGACATCTGTCACGGTCGGCGTGAGTCACGTGGAGTTGGTCACAGTTACATGGTCGGTTAACGCTCCCTCCCTCCGAGGACCCCGTAGCTTTGCGAGCAAGCCTCCCCTGGCTACCGACTCCTTCAGGTCCCACCTGCAACACTGAAACAAATTAATTATATCGATTTAAAAAGCCTCTAATGACTTTAAACAGTAAATGTATTAGAGCTTTAATCACTTCTCTATTCGTGGTACTCGCATCACATCATGCCTCAGCTCATTTGCATTTAGCGCCATATACTTACACCACACACAGGCACTATTAAATTATGAGATGTGACACGTACGGTACATGAGACCCTCTATAATATGCCATCGTATGTAAGGGGGTAGCTAGTTATTTGTTGATTTTCTGCCTCTCCTTTCCAGTGTAATCGCTTATAGATTTTGCCATGTTCCCGTGGTGAAATGAAAATTCTTAGGAACCCTTAGGCCACACTTATTGCTATTCACACATCCTGCCCAAATAATCAGTTACTGTAGCACTGGGCCGGCAGCAATCTGCCAACTGTTACATTATGTGGGCATGTGGAGTAGACAAAATCTGCTGTTGAATACAAATCAGCAATCACTTTGTCAAACATCCAAGGTTTGATGTGCTATATTATGAACTTAGTGATCGTGGTTGTTGCTGCTAATTTACTGGTCTATCAGAAAGGGCTTAAAATGAAAGGTCAAAGCCCTAAGACTCGATGAGGATACTTTCCGCAAAAAAATTCAACCAAAGATCAGATGATGTCGCAGATGTTATGGGAGGGAAGATATGACAGATTCAGCAGCAGGTGGGGTGGAATTGGTACAACAAAAAACAAGGAAACAAAAGGGATGAAGGGATGATAAATTATATAAACAGGCAGATGGAAAAAAGAAACACAGATGAGACAGAGACGAATCAAACACTAAAGGGGGGGGGAAAAAAAACAAAACATGCAGATAGGAGTAGACATTTGTCCTCATCTTCAAGGTTTCCAAATTTCTTGAATACTCTTGAGTCATTTCTGTATTTGTGTTAACCTCTCTTAGTCAAGCTTTACATACTTGGCTGTTAACAGACTGTGAAATTAACAGAAGTGATAATGTTATCTATGAAAGTGGAGTGAGGAATGAAGGCCTGTTTGCTGCAATGCAGACCTTGCCCATACGGCTAATTAACAACCAGAAACAAGCATCTAGGAGAAGGAGGTGTGAGGTCAACGAGTCATAGTAGTGAATATCGGAGGTGGTGGAAAGGAGTCATAACTTAGCGGCTGAGAAGGTGGAGAATGACATGAACCCTGACCTCTCGACACAGTCCTGACCTGCCACAGTGTGGAGCGTGACAGAGATCAGCTGGTCTCTGATTGTTAAAGATGACCACAGCGTCCCTTTACTTCCATAGCCTATACGTACGTCTAGAAAAACTGAGTAAAATCATTGTTTGGAATTGATCTGATCCTTCACCGTCCCCATCTGTCATGCCTGGTTTGCTTTCCTCTGTACATCCATTTTTATCTGAATATTGTATCGTACATCACTGAATGCAAATGGGGCAGTTTATCTTTCTGTCACTTTAACGTTCAGCGAGCGTCTCCTTGGCTTGGCCTTTCTCTTCAGCGAGGGATTGTGTCATGGCCAGTGGCCGCTGAGAGTCTAGTGGAAACTGAGGTATTTAATAACTGCCGGAGGATATTGTTCAGCTGAATTCTAATCACATTGATTAAAGATATTGACCAGCAGGACCCAGGGGTTTTTACAACCCCTTTGCCTTTATCAATCATTTACCGAGTGGCTACACTGTCCTGAATCCTCATCCTGTTTGGTCTGCTGCACTCTCCCCAGTTCTCTCACACTAGTACACCACTTCTTTTTACCTGCTGAATCCTCTTTTACTATTGATTTGGCATGGTATTGATGGTTTTAGCAGAGAGAGCTGTGCTCCCTTTACTTCATCTAGGGTCTAAAATATTTGCCCAAGGTGCAGTATAAATGTATATCCCATTGTTAATAAAGCAACCAACTTCTTGTTAATATTAAGATTATGCTACTCTATGGTAAATGCTAATCCATTGTCAAGCATGTAGTAAAAAAAAATGTAGTGAGCTAACCACTGACAACCCGAGGAAATCATATTACTGTTTAGAGTAACCTACATGACAACTTGTTAGTTGGCAAGCATAGAAGTTAGAATAGTTATCAAAATGTAATAAACATTATCAGGTGTTTCATGTAGTAAGCTAAAAGTAAGGTAAGGATATAGAGTATGGGGTTAAACGTATTCATTGTTCAGTGTTAGCAAACCTAAGTGTAAGCAAATAATAGTGAGCAAAATGTAAGTAAACACCTAAGATTGTAAGATAATAGTAATAGTCAATTGTATAAAATAATATTCTAACAATGGACACTATGTAATTATTAGTGTTGGAAATATTGAATTCATATGAGGTGAGTTTAGTTAGTCAGTAAAGGACTACTTGAGCTGGTCTGACTGCTTTGTTTGTACACTAGAGTAAAAAAGGCTGGGAAAATTATTTATGCTTAAAATCCCCATGAAACAGCTATTGGAGTGTTATTTGCTTTGTTTATTTATGCGTTTCCTGTGAAAACAAATCTATGGAAGCTAACCCACTCCTAAAATGACCATTTTGTTCAGATTATTTTTAACACTGTGTTAAGAGTCCACGATGACCATGATTAGATGATTAGAACTGAATTCCAGATGCAAAATGCAAGCCATGCCCATGCCTTGTGTAGTTTTCATCTATGCAACCAATGGGTGCACAGACAATACTGTAATAATGTCACTGATTTTATGATCTACTTGTTTGGCGCTCAACATTGCATTATACAAACTGAAAACAAAGAGTCACATTGAACCTGTTTACAGTTGTAGGCTCACTGTCATCAGTTTTACAGTTGTGTCAGATCTGAGTAGCAGCACTTTCCTGTTCCATGGTGACAACCTGTAACTGGTAGTTAGCATGTAGGTTCTCTGCAGGGGTTAAGAAAGTTTGGATGCAAAATTAATGTAGATGTTCAAGTGCAGGTTGAGTCATCAAAGGTTTTGATTTTTTTCCAGGAGATGTCAAACTCTAATGTATCGTTCGTGAACTTGATTTCAGAGGGACTTAATAATTACTTGCTGATACTTTGCTTTGCAACAGCATGCATTTTAATACACAATCTTTTTTGGCAACTTGAATTTGGCAGATAATGAAAGACTCACTCTCTAATGCGCTTTCCTCTGTTTCTCTCATATAGGGAATCTACAGCTGTATTCACGGGGTGCAGATTGAAGAGAAAAGCAGCTCAGCATTGAACTCACCATCAGCCACCATGAACAACACCCATTCCAACATCATGCGCCTCTTACGCACTGCCAAGAACATGGCCTCCCTGTCAGGGGTGAACGGTTCTCCACACAGCGCTCTGGACTTCATCCGTCGTGAATCTTCGGTTTATGACATCTCGGAGCACAGGCGCAGCTTGGCAGGCCACTCTGACTGCAAGCCACCTTACATACCAGAAGACAACATGTTCAGCGACTACATCAGTGAGGTGGAGAGGACGTTTGGCAACCTCCACCTGAAAGACAGTAATCTGTACCAGGACCACTATCTGCACCACCATGGCTCAACACTAGGGCTCAGTGGACCTCCCCCTAACAGACCCCACAGTTTGGGCAGTGCTAGTTCTCTGGAGGGTGGTATGTTCGACTGTGACAGTTTGGGTGGAGGAGTGGCCCCTATTTTCACTACCCAGCCTTGTTCAGCACTGACTCACAGAAACATGAGTAAATTTGACCTGTTGTCCGGACAGACTCCCCCCTCAGGACAGAGCTTCAAGGGTGGCCTGCCTGACCTGTATGGGAAGTTCTCCTTCAAGGGAGGTGCTTCAAGCTCCACCTACATCCCTGGGCATGGCTACTGTGGAGGGAGAGGAGATGATGATGGGAATATACGTTCTGATGTCTCAGATATTTCCACACACACTGTCACATATGGAAACCTTGAGGGTAATGCCAAGAAACGTAAACAATACCGTGATAGCTTGAAAAAGAGGCCAGCCTCTGCCAAGTCCAGACGGGAGCTGGACGAGATTGAGCTGGGCTACAGGAGAAAACCTTATCACATCAGCCACCACCACTACCACAGCCAACGCTCTACCTCCCCGCCACTTTTACCTCCCGAACGCAAGAGAGGAGGAGGGGGTGGAGGAGGAAACAATGATGGGAACTATCTCTTCAGGGAAAAGGAGAGTGTTAGGGATTTTTATTTGGACCAGTTTCGGCCCAAAGAGGGCGTACCTCAATGGGAACATGTGGACCTGACAGAAGGCCCTGGGAATCGAGAAGGAGGGGTGGCGACCTGCACTTCCCTGGTTCCAGTGGATGACTTTCTAAAGAGCAAACCCAAAAAATCTGATTCAAAGAGTGGTGGAGGATCTGGCCTGGCAGGGGGAGAGTGGGAATGCAGGAACTGTCGGGCCAGTGGGGGAGGGGTGGGCAAGCAGATGTCCATGCATGGAGGAGGGGGCAGTGGTGGGTATAGTGGTGGCATGAGCTGCGGGTCATCGGGAGGCGGAGGAAACAGCCGCCCAAGCTCTGCAACTTGCATGCGCTGTGAGGGCTGTAAAAAGACAGGAAACCTCTACGACATCAGTGAGGACAACAACCACCTCTTGGAACAGATGGGGGGAGGGCAAGGTGGGGTAGGAGGGGGAGGAATGGGTGCAGGCCCCCAGTCTCAATCTCAGGCCCAGCAGAGGAGGAAAGGCGGAGGATTTGGAAAGCCACTTAGGCGGCAGCACTCATATGACGCCTTTGTTGACCTTCAGAAAGAGGAGTCAGGTGGGATGGGAAGTTTGATAGGGGGCTTAGGTGGTGGAGGGATGGGTGGTGCTGGCATGGCAGGGATGCTGCCCCCACCCAGGAGTGTTAGCTTGAAGGAGAAAGAACGCTACATGGAGGGCACCAGCCCTTTTGCACACATATTTGAGCGTCACGGTGGCTCTGAGAGAGAAAGGGAAAGAGACAGGGACCCATTGTTTTATGGAGGTGACAGCCGGAAAGGACCCGGATCGCCTTTTGGTTTGTTCCGAGGCGGTGAGGGCCTTCACCGCCGCTCCATCGGAGAGAGAGACATGAGAGACAGGGATAGGTCTTTGATGGAAGGAGGAGGTGGGGCAGCATTCTCTTTATCAAAATCTCTTTACCCCGATCGGGTAAACCAAAACCCCTTTATTCCTACTTTTGGTGATGACCAGTGCCTGATGCACGGAGCCAAACAATATTACATGAAAAAGCAACAGCAGCAGCAACAAGTTGCCAAAAACAGCCGAAGTGACTTTAGGAGCCAGATGAGCGCGACATCTTATCTGCCAGCGTCTGCCACGGCCGGGGTGATGTCCAACGTCACCCCCCGGTTCCCAAAAGAGCTCAGCCTCGGTGGAATGAACCACCACGGCTCGATGCTGGGGGTCGGCCCCCCGCGTCCCTTCAATGGAAGCAATGGCCATGTGTATGAGAAACTCTCCAGCATTGAGTCTGATGTGTGAGAGAAATAAAGGTGGGAGGAGGAGCGGAGAACGACGAGGTAGAAGGAGACGAATGGAGGCGTGTAGTGTTAGAAGATCAGGGATGATTTTAAAAAACACTGTCCACACACTGCAACCATAGTCCATCTGAGATGATGTGAGCTACAGGAAGGAAAGACTGACTGGTGATAACAGGCAGAGGGTGTGATTTAGAAATGGAAGGGAATTTTGTAAGAAACTTAGGTACAAAAAATCAGGACACCCTGAGGAGCTGTGGGATTTAACCCTCTCTCAGAAATGGCCAAAGCTACTCTACTTTTATGTCCACACACAGTTCACATTCCCCTCCACCTCACAAACATACTCAAGCTCGAGTCCATCACCTCGTCCACCAGCGAGGCAGAAGTCAATGTACTTGATTTTTATCATGAAGAGGCGACACCTCATCTTAGCTTGATACTGGAATGTGTGAGCCTTGGTGAGATTTGATGGGCTGTCTGAGAGCTCCCACGGAGGGAGGAAAAAGACTGCGAGATCGGAGAGAGCGGAGCGAACTGCCCATCTGGCCCTGTGTCAGAGCCGAAAGGAGACATTGTCACGTTTAGCAGTGACGACACAGGAGATGACTGGAAGGAGACAGCCTGGTCTGTCCATTTTTCTCCATCCCACTCTTCTGTTCTCCCTCTCCCTCGCTCCTCCTCCTCGTCCTCCTCCTCACCCCTGACGCCAAAAGAGCTGATCTTGTTTGCAATGAGAAATACAATCATGAATGATAATAACATATTCTTATAGAAAACACAGGGTATAAGAACAACAATAATTGTGAATAACAAAGATGTTAGTATCGATTATGATAACACTTACAATGCTTATAATCTCACTAAGTTTTTCTTGTTTTCTGTTCTGTTGGTACAATATTTCACTACTGTTTTAGTACCTGTAGTTGTAACCTCTGTCTGCCTCTGGTGGTACCAGGAGCGTTGTTTAGTTCAACCAACAAGCAAGAAAGACTGAGTCCTTAATTCCTGTTCTTCTGTTTTCTGTGGAATATTTTACTCCATGATCATATGTTTATTTGCTCCTTGTGGAAAAACAGGATCTCGAAGACGTGTTTAAGAGCTTACAGATCCTTATTTGATGTTTCAACATTACGATTCAAGTGCACACACTTTAACACATAGAGTTTTTTGTCCACTTGTGTTAACTGTGAACGACGCGTTTCGTCAGAAGCTGATAGCTGAAGATACTGAGAGGAAGGACGTGCCTTAATGGTCTCCAGTGATGTTTCCTCCAGTTCACACGTGGTCCATGCGCAGCAGCACCAGGACAGACCAGCATGCTCTTTTTTAGGCTGCTTGGTTGTTCCCTCTCTCTCTCTCTCTCTCTCTCTCTCTCTCTCTCTCATCTCTATCTCTTTCTCACTCTCTCTTTCACGTCGTGTTTATGAGCCAAAACTGCAGTAAAAATTTACAGCAGGCTTGAGGTGCTGCTGCCGCCGTTGCTGCTGATGGTTTAGGGATGTTTTATAACTTCGTAAAATAATTTCATATAAGTATGGGCAGCGCTTTATGAACCTGCCACAGTTGTATTCAGGATGTCCCACTGTCACAGAAAGACCACGTCTTATTTCACAGTATGGCAGCCTTTAGACCAACTCTTTTATTCAGGTTACATGACAACAGTCACCAGGCACTTACTTTTTTCGGCCTCTCACTAGTATCTCGTAGAAGGCTTCACTTTTCACTAAGCAGTCTGAAGAAAGCTTTGTGGTGTACTTTGTTCGGACATTGTGCGTGATTAATATATGCAGTGTTTGTATCTGTAGGCAAAAGCTACAAGTGTTGTTGCCCCGTGACAATGATGCTGATAAAAGCCTGAGCTGAGGAGGATGTCTATTTGAGAGAGGCCTCTTTAACACTGATAGCGGCCATTTTGCAAAAAGCGTTCCAGCTTTTTTCTTTTTTTTTTTCGTTTTAGAACTGATGTGGAAAGTCGTTTCAGCTGGAGAGGCCTCATTTATTGCACAGGACCTTTTACTTATTGTAGGTTCAGGCACTCAGTAGACATGCCTTATCATCCCGACCCCCCCACCCCACCCCACCCCAGC
>JAPQRP010000029.1:3575550-3585737 GCA_037367295.1 Apogon hyalosoma
TATGTATGTGTGTGTGTGTGTGTGTGTGTGTGTGTGTGTGTGTGTGTGTGTGTGTGTGTGTGTGTGTGTGTGTGTGTATAAACAAACAAATCCAATGACATCTACAAACAATATATGCACTGCAGTCTTCAACACATTCGTATCCAACTTACTAACAACTTAAGATAGAACTAACATACAACTTTAAGCGTCCTTGTGGAATTCAACAGTGGTACCAATGTTTAGTGGCAGCGAAATTAATAAAACAAAGCTTCAGTTCAGGAAAATTGGAATCGATGGATTGTTTTAGTTATATAGCCTGCCTGTTACATAATCTGCTCTAATTATATAGCCCATAGTTATACAGAATAATACCTGAACTTGCTTGCAGGTTTTAGTTTGGTTTGACGTGGCACATGATTAAATGAATGTGTTAATCATCTGGACATCAAGCAGTCCAGCTTTGGTACACAAAGGAATGAATTAATGTAGAGCAATCTGTAAAGGATTCCTGTAACCAGATAGATACTAGTGGCTTGTACCATGGACCCCAGAGTCTAATGAGACCAACTTTAAGGTACAGTGTGTAAGGTTTTTATAGTATTCTTTCCAATAGTCAATCTAATAATTGATTACAATTGAATGAAATAGTGCTCAATCAGTCAAACAAAATCCCAATTTGTTCGATTACATTTAAACGGCAAAAACACATTTAAATATACGTAGCGCTGGTACTGCTTGTTGGGCGCCACCATTATCAATGCCATTTTTTTCCCTACATGAGCCTACAGAGGACAAAACTCGGAGTAGCAGCCTGCATAACAGGGCAGACTTCTCCATTGGTTATAATGGCAGCTGGTGGTAGAAAAGGGTGAAAAGTCCAAGTTTCTGTCCTCCTCTGCCGTGGGTGTCCTTCCTGAGTCCTGCTTCTCCCTCGACCCCTACCCCTTCTTCTGCCTCTCCCTCTGGTTGTAGGAATCCACGCACTCTATTAAAAAAAAAAAACTCGACATAAGAATAAACACGGAATCTCCAAAAGGACGTAACTTTAGAGATTTTATTTCTACCAGTTTAATGACAGTAAAATGACCGACCAGAATCGTGCTGTCTTTGCACTGATTCAGGTATTTGCTGCCACTTAGGGTAGGGGAGTTATACACTGTACCTTTAAGTACCTTATTTATGGATCTGCTTAAATATGCTCATATGAAGTGTTTTTTTAACACTAGTAATAAAAGCAAATATTGTCATATATTTTCTTAGCCTACAGTTTTAACATTTTATGCTTACTCTTGAGCAAACTATTATTTAAATGTTTTACTGGTAAACATTTATAAAGGTCAGATCTCAACATAGTAAATCTAGGGTGAAGAGTATCCTTATTTGTGACAGTATGAAATACATTAGAATACTGAATGGTTGTCTTAAATTGTAATTATTTCTATGTAACTTCAAATATGAACAGTGTTTCTTTAAAGAATACAGGAAAAACTAATCGGTAGAACCCTGGATCTGCTGAGCTGTCATTCTGATAATGCATTAAAACCTCAAAAATGATATCAAAGCTATGCCATTGATCAAAAACACAAAACTGTGCATTTTGTCTTATTGTTTGTGCATTAACATGAATTAAATAAGAACTACACAATATGTTCCTGTTGAAGTCAGAAAAAGCTGTTAGCATTACTGTACATTGATTTGCATTCTGCTTTATTGTGTAATTTACAATGCCATTTTTTAAAATTTTCATTAAATTACTAGTTGCATTTTAAGACTCACCAGGTTAAACATTTTAACCTGTTGCCTTTCAAAAGGAACTTTCACAACAACACTCAGTCATGTATGGAAACAAACATACATTTACCTGTTCTCTTTCTTTATTTTCTCTGAAAATTCAGTTAAAGTTTGCAAATATGTTTGGATAGCAACCCCACTGTCATGTGCTTGAATTACTTTATAAAATCATGGCACATCATATCAAACCACACTAGAGCCTGGATTGAGTAAAAGCAATGATTTTGTACCAGACTCCAGATGTGTTGCCTTCCCATCGTTGTAAGAGACAGGACTGTACAGTTATTTTGTGGCATATTTTTTTGAATAACAATCAACACCTGTAGTTAAACAATTACTTTGCGATAGCTTAGCACAAATTGCTAATGAATGATTAAGAGTTAATAACCCACATGTGTGCAGACAAAAATGACAGGTGTGCTGACATGAGGATGAATAATGAAGATGAAGATGAGAGTGAAGAGCCCATGAGTCAAGATTTTACATTAGCAGCGCAAGAAACAGACGAAATGATGGAGAAGAGAGATAAATCAAGATCAAAAGATGGGACAGATGGAGTGATAGGACATCAACAAGTGAGAGCCCACTGTAGTGGTAAAGGACAGAAGGTGAAAAGGAAGTGCTGAGGAGAAGGGGTTAAAGAGGAAAAGGGAGAGCGATGGTTGCCTCGGCAACAGCAGCCAGCATTTTCTTTTTCTTTACCAGTCCCTCCTGCGCACACACACACACACACACACACACGCACACCTACACACACACACGCACACACACACACACACACACACCCACACACACACACACACACACACACACACCCACACACACACACACCCACACACACACACACACACACACACACACACACACACACACACACACACACACACACACACACACACACACACACCCCCCCACACACACACACACACACACACACACACACACACACACACACACACACACACACATACAGATACAGATACACATGTTCAACCCTGCCTCTTCTGCCGTCTCCTCTTCCATCTTCATGTTTTCTGTGGCTCAGACTTCAAGTTTTGAAGACATACAACACACATCTTTTCCAGGCACAGATTTCTTTAAAGGATAATGTATTTGTCTGATGTCAGGGTACCACTCAGAAAAGCACAGAATGTACTTTGAAAATGAATCATATGATTGCTAGAGCCACTGTTTGTGTTAGTGGAGAATTATTAGTCCCATCACTTTTATTCCCAATCATGCCGTCATTTCTAACATCACTGGTCACCTTGGTGATTTACCAGAGTCATCTATAAACAAAATTTCAGTTGTTTAAATGTCATCTTTGTGGTGTGTTACACCTACGCCACTGACTTCCTGCAGTGACCGAACTAGTATTATTTGATTTTCTGTCTCTTTTCAGGTGCAATGAATAATAAATCAATACTAACAGTTTATTGTTGAGTTTTGGGTTGCAATCTTATGACTTATCTTTGCTCTTAGAGAGCATTTAGCAGCTCGATTGCCTCAGAACAGGTTAAGGATACTGCAGTATATGAACTCCTCCTGCTCTGTTATTTGAAGCTCACACTACAATACACACATATAGTCGTGCCATCTGAAATGACAAATGTCAGTGGTGTAGGTAGTTACGACAGGCCGTGCTGCACACTAGCTACTGCTTGCTTAGCTTGAAAATTTGCTCAGTCTTGACAGGTTTGACAGATGTTTATCAAATAGAGACTTGACAGTGGACATTATCACTGTATGCGGATATTATTCAGCAATCAGCATTGTTTATCTATATATAGTGAAAGAAAATGAGACTTTCAAGAGTGGCTGTTTTTATTGGCAGTGTTTATAGTTTATGTAGAACAAAAAAACTGCAAAAATACAAAGAAAGAGTTGGAGTTAGTTGCAGACTCTAAGAACCTGTTTGCTTTTCCTCTGACTAGAGCACGTCAGTGTAGGTGTGAGTACATTCATAGATGAGTAAATGGCAATGAGTAGCAATACATCAACTGACTGTTGTTGGGTGAAAGATTTTCCAGGTGACAATGTGTCTTATTTAAACTTCAAATCCATCATCAATCAATGATCAGATAGCATGAACTGTAAATTTTCATGTTTTTTTTTTTTTTTGTCCTGCTTACTGTTCCTATTTGTGGCTAGCATAGACTCTATATAATTAGTGGACGTAGGAACCGTGACATCACCCACTGATTTCCAAACTGCCATTTGAAGTCAGTAGTCTGAGATTTAGACGTCTCCATGCGATTTATTTATTTATATTGTTTTCTAAGGCAGACATGATCATTTTTGGACAAAAGAGATGGAACTACCGGAGCTCATGGTCTAAATAAATATGTCATCAAGCACGATACGTGAGTACTGTGTATAATCTGCATTCAAGTGTAGTTTAATGAGCAGTCAAGTCACCAGCCAAGAACCCACCCACAGGAGTAAACGTCACATCCCAAAAAGAATCAAGACCTTCCTCAGAAATGGAATCAGAGAATAGCTCCATAAGTAATACTACTGGGTTTGGAGTAAACGGCTGGATAGCTTAGTGGTACTCACAATAGACTTCAGTGCTGGGAGGCACGGAATTGATTCCTGGTACGAATGGTATCAGTGACATGAATTAACCCTTACAATGAACATCTGTTTTTTCAGTGTCATGTGAGCTACCTGCACTACCTCCACCCCTGATCTAAATTCATTGTCCATACAACCAGTGGAAAAGACACGTGTCAGGGACATGCCGGACTTAAACAACAGTCATAGAAAAATGTGTATATTTGAAGGATAGATGAGTGAAATATACATATAAAAAATACATGACTGAAAACTTATACAATTCATTTTTATTTTAATTTAAATTAATATTTTAAAATAGTGGTGCATGTACTTTGGTGTATCCTAGTGGTGATATGTGGTTATAGTGCAGCTGAAAACTGACTTGGATACTGCACCCCACCAAAATATTATTTCACCAGCCTCCACTGTTGGAAACCTTTCAGTCAAAGCCAACATGACAAACTTCTATTTTTCCTTGAGATCTGTTTAATAAAGAAATTATTTATATATGGACCAGCAGATCACGTATTAGAGAGTCCAGATAAAATAAATGAGACTGGAATAAGTTCTGGAAAAATAATACTGACATTCTTTTTAGAGAGAAGTTCAGTGTAAGTTTATTTGGAGCCAACCCCAGCAGATGTCAGTGGTTTCACAGCTTTAAGATACTCCTGCACAGCCTTCATTTTGGAGATGAGGTCCTTGCTCCTTTAGTGATGAGCTAAATATTAGACTCAGGAGTCAGTGCTCATCATACTGCACCAATGAATAGCTTTGTCAAATTCTTTTTAAAGAACTAGATCATAATGTTTCCATTTCATAGCTGCACACCCCCCCCCCCAAGGTTCCATCCAATCCGGCCTGTTGGATGAATTTGTGAAACACAAATTTGCACCGAAAATATTGATAATCAAGGGTTTCAAACTCATTTTAGTTCAGGTTCCACATACAGACCAATTCAATTCCAAGTGGGTTAGACCAGTAAAATAATAGCATAATAACCTATAAATAATGAAATAATATAAGTAAGTAAAGTAAAGTTTATTTATAAAGCACTTTTCACAGATAAAAATCACAGTGCTGTACATAAAATGGGTGCAATAAAACAACATAAGAATAATTTCATAAAATAATAAAAGGAGAAATCCATCAACCAAAAGTTTTCCTATTAATATAATATAATGACTATAATTTTTTTTTGCTTTGTTTTACACTACAAAAGTACAATTACACGAAAACAGTTACATTTCCAAACTATCCTTTCACAACAAAAATGTAAATAACCTGAACCAGTATGAACAACCTGAAATGAAATAAAAGAAGTAAGTGCAATTTTAACAATATTATGCCTGTTAATACAGGTTTGGTGCCTTTGCATATCCACTGTGACCTGTAAGTTCTAAAGCCCATGTGTAAATGATAAGCTGAGGAATACTATTTTTGAAAATGCATTTATTTTTCTCAAGTAATTTCAGGTTGTTCATGTTGTTCATGTTATTGATATTTTTTCAAGCATACTTTGTATATGTGAGCATTTTCATAAGGTAATTTTACTTTTTCCACCTGGGCTCATATTGGGCTGTAATTTGACCCCTTGAACTAAAAGGAGTTTGACACCCCTGGTCTATGTTGTAGACCAGGAATGTTTTGCTTCTACTGTAGAAGCAATTTTCGTGGCTTAGAGCTGTATCTACCTTTCTGTTAAAACACAGTTTTCTTACCTCACAGGCATCATTGTATCCACACCACCTGCCCAGTCCTTGATGTCCTCACCTGTCAGATATGCAACAGTATTTAGCGTAGCGTACATTCCCTGTCTGTATGTCCCTGTGCTGTATCAAATATAGAGTTTCTTGTTGTTTTCTTGCATTTAAAGACACACCTGTCAACTTTCACTCTAATGACTCGTGTTGTGTATCAACCTGACATGGAACATGGCTCCGTCTTCCTGACTAAACCCTGTCATGTGTGTATCTTAGTACACCACTCCACATGACAGCCGCCACAGGGGGAGGAGATCCTGTATCTAAGGTCACTGTCGCATCACACAAGAAGTGTGTGAAAGCTTGTGCGTTGGCACTGTGAATGACCAGCATGTGTAGGTGTGTGTGTGTGTGTGTGTGTGTGTGTGTGCGTGTGTGTGTGTGTGTGTGTGTGTGTGTGTATGAGAGGTGTGTTGTTTGTTTTTTCTCATGTGTGCTCTGTATGCGTGAGGATGTGACTTCTTCAACATACCGGTGTAACTGTAATTGTATGTGACATATGATGTAATGGAAAAACTGTACTGTGTGTTTACATCCATCACGCGCACACACACACACACACACACACACACACAAAACACACACATTTATCTCTGGGAATCTGCATGTTGCTGTTGTGTACAGGCATGTGTGTGTTTGATATGTGTGTGAGAGAAAGAGATAGATCACGAGAAAGAGAAGTCATACCCCCAAGGAAGAGCAGAGTAATAAAGCATGGAGGTCTGCTCTGACTCGCAAGGACAGAAGAGAGATGATGAGGAGGATGAGGATGAGGATGATGATGGTGGTGGCACCATCAGATTTAATGTGATACAAGAGAAGGTGCATATGGGGAGCAGAAGAAAAGAATCCGTGAGCTGTGGATGCTATGTAAAGGGGACCCTCCGGACAAACTGGTTTAATTTGGACAATTACTCTCTTCCACTTCATATCCTATAAGATGATTGAGTTGAATTATGACCTCGATATGTCCTGCAGAACCTTGGCTCCTCTCCTACCCACCTAATCCACCAGTGAAACCCTTTAATCATCTCATCACCTGGCACTCAGCTCTGCATGCTTTCAGTTTGCAGTTTGAGATGCTGATGCCCCCCCCATCCTCCACCTCCTCTTTCACACTCTCCCATCCTCCCTCCATCCCTCCCGGTATCCGTAGTGATTGGAGGCAGGGTTCTGAGGTTGCTAGGAGACGAGGAGAGTGTGGCAGCTGGCCTCGGAGTAAGAGGGAGTTGGTAAGTTGAGAGTGGTCAGGGATATTAGGAGAGACTGCCCCCTTCTGGCAACTTCTGGTCACTACAATGCTGTGGTTAAGGTTAGACCAATTCTATCTTTAGGGTTTTTATAGATGAGAGAAAGCAGTGTTTGGAAAGAGAGTACACAGAAGAATGTTGTGTATTCAAGAGCTCTGGATTATTTGGAACATCTGCAGGGTTTTTACACCTTGTGGTTTTCAGATACAGCGTCTCTAATAGCGGTGGACAAAATGAATGCAGATCATGTGCCATTTTAGGTAAATATATCTTCGGCTCATCAAACTCAGATAAGGTCACAGATTTAGAGCTGGAGCCGTTGCAAGTGTATTTCAACTTGGCTGCATCATGTTCTTTGATCTATAAGAGTTTTAAAGAAACTGTGAAAGGGGCACCACACCTAGTAGCAATCAAAGTTGAAGATCTCATTTCTCCCCGATCACAGAATGATGTTTTCCACCATGTATTATCAAAGCTGTGCCCATCATATCCGTGGGACACTAATTGTGATATTGTAGGACACTGCAGATGAAGAAGGATCAAAGACTGTGAAATTGTACTAAAGCATAACTTAGAAGCATAAACTTCAAAGGGACTGATGGAGTGGGATTTCAGACAAAATAATGTGGACTATGTCTCATCTTTCTCTTTTTTTTCAAACCTACTACAAGGCCAGGTTCTGAGCAGATTACAGCTAGCTATGTTTGTTGTATGACTGACTCCATATGGTCATCAGGGAAACTGCAAATTACTGGTATTTTGGTGTCAGGTCATTGGTTTTTGCTGTATTTATTTATTTATTTATTTATTTAACAGTTTTTCTCAGCAAACATTTTAACAGCTGTACAAAGTCAAAATTACTTAAAATAAAATCATTACAAAATGTTGCTTTAACCAAAATCTCTGTGATTTAGCCAATTTTATAAAATAACGATACATTTAAAAAGGCTTCACTGACTTATTGGAAAAAAGATAGATAAAGAAAAGAAAAAATGCCATATTGTAGTATTTTCTGTAGTCTTAGTTCCCTCTGGTGCCACTATCTTCCTCTGAAACCTGTGAACTCAAAATTGAATCATTAATAGCTATTATATCCACAGGCATAATCAACAGTGCTAAGAACCTTCAAACTAGCCCTGCACCTTAACATAAAAACGGCACTCATGGTGGATTTTATTCCGGGGGAGCAGTGAGCACACAATGCAGGCACTTATCCACTGTTCCTCTCTCCATGCACTCAGATTATAGAGCTTTGCTCCAGCTGAGTTTAAATTGCCTTTTCACTTGCTTGAGTGACACCCGACTCGCCTGCATCTCAGGCCTGTGGACGCTGTAGACCTTTAGTTAAAAACAGGATGACACATTTAACATACTGAGATTAATTCTATGGGTCTGCACTGTGCTCTTACACCAAGACCTACTAGATTTAACCACTGTGTAAAGGTATTGAACCAGATTCCTGCAAAGGTATATGCAAAAATGTATTTTTGTAGTATATTCACAAGCTTACTCAGGTGTTGTGTTGTGTTGTGTTGTGTTGGACTGTGAAGGTCTTATACATAATATGCAGAAAAGTGACAGGAACGTGATTGGACTGCTCTCTTCCAGGTTGACAGTCATATATTTATGGATGTGTGATAAAATGATAATATTTATCACATTACAATTCCATTACAATATGTATCACAATACCACACTCAATACAGAAAAACACATCTGATGTGCAATATGTTTTAAAGGGATCAGTGCATCAACAGAATGCATGCTTATGTGTGAGTGATGGGTTTCTGCTTGTTCTTTTTTTTTTTTTTTTTTACCTATTTATATTAGCTACTTTTATTTGTATATTTATAGTAGATTTTATGTAAGATATTCAGATTGGGTTGCACTTTTAAATTTCATTGTATTGTATTGTATTGTATTGTATTGTATTGTATTGTATTGTATTCTATTCTATTCTATTCTATTCTATTCTATTCTATTCTATAACGTTGGTCAACAATCATTTTACTACCAGGACATAAATGCTTGATTTTCCCTGTATCAGGTGTATAAATCTGAAATCAGCACATCAAAATATATATCCATTAGCAACATATTGCATCAGTGTTTTAGTTCTATAAAGTCTAAGTGATCAAAATTCAGATGCTTTTGATACCTGAAAGAAATATTTGATGCAGTACAAGTTGATGCAACACTGAAGGCTGGGATTTTCATTGGTGATCCTGTATTCCATTCAAAGATCAGCTCTAGAATTAACAGTCTGGGATTCATTCATGCAAGTGGTGTGGGATTATCTGGGCAACCATCGAGGCCCAAATGAAGATCATGATGATGATTTATTGTGCTGCTATCCGCTTTGTGACTGGAGCCCTAGTCAACATTCACCATTGCTCCCTGTATTCTCTGTTAAACCAGCCTTCTCTCTACACTCGCAGGCAAACTCACTGGTTCATTTTCATCTACAAAACTCTCGTTGGGAAAACTCCATCATATTTACAGTCACTGC
Organism: Apogon hyalosoma; assembly: GCA_037367295.1. Taxonomy (NCBI): domain Eukaryota; kingdom Metazoa; phylum Chordata; class Actinopteri; order Kurtiformes; family Apogonidae; genus Apogon; species Apogon hyalosoma. The sequence continues at coordinate 3,585,405 of JAPQRP010000029.1, forward strand.
TCAACATTCACACCTCAAGTCCTACTCTGCGTTCTAGCAGCTTCATCAATCTCCTCATCGCCAAAGCCCACACCTCCTTCGGCCGCTCCTCTTTTCAGTTTTCTGCTGCTGTTGACTGGAATCATCTGCAGTAGACCTTAAAGCTGAGCTCTTTCATTATGCTCTCCTCCTTCAAAAACTCCATACAACCATTATTACAGGATCATTGCTTTTAGGCATTTTGTTTTTTAATACGTGTCCCCATATATACTGCATCTGTTCTTTTAGCACTGGTACAACATGTAAAACTGTATTATCTGTTTTATATTCTTATTGCTACTGACTTGTTTATAT
>JAPQRP010000029.1:3588385-3603312 GCA_037367295.1 Apogon hyalosoma
CACACACACACACACACACACTCTACCTCTACTATATATTTAAATACAATAAATAATCCTCTATTTTAGTACTATTAAGGCTTTTTATGTGACTTTGTCTTGGCCAGGTCATCACTGAAAATGAGACATGGCTCTCAATTTACCAATCTGGTAAAATAAAGGTTGAATGAATATAAAATAAATGACCAACTAGTTGAGGACATGGTAAAAGCATTTTTCTCCACACACTTTGGGTGATATAAGTGATGAACATGATGACTGAATTCATCAAGATAGTTCTGAAATGGAAACCAGGTACAAAGAGGCTTCAATCCAAACATGATGGTGATTATTGTTGGTTCCACAGCAGAAAACTGTCACAACCCACAAAGACAGAGACAGTGTCTGGAACATTATGGAGCAATTTTTGGAGCGATTTATTTTTCATTGGGCTCCATGTTCATATCTATGAGTAAATGTGACCAATTTAGTGCATAATATCTTCAGACAAAATCACAATAAAAGGCTTTCAAACATGTTTGTAAAATTGGAGGTTTTTTTTTTCTTTGTTTATTTCGTTTGTTTTGTTTTTGTTTTGTTTTGTTTTACATATTTGCATATCTCCATCCTGGTGGAGATATTTATTATTACAATTATGATATTTATTATTCTTGAAAAATTCTGGATTCAGATGGATGCAGATTTCTCTCGGGGCCAAAAATTAATCTTTAAATTGGAAAAAACTAATGATTTGATTTTTATTGGAATAATTACTGACAACAAGGAACACAACATTTTTAACGTGATAAGATTTTTGGCCATGTTGCTCAGCCCTATCCCCATCTACAGGACTGATGCACATGAAATGGTTTGATGAAATGATAAACTGATATGAATCCTGTGGTATATTCTTCACAGGTCTCAACCTAGATTCCTTATCAGCGGTGTTCTTCACGTCACAGACTGTGGAATCATAGCCCAGAACCTCTGAAGCTGCTCAGGTTGCACAACCATTTGATGTTGGTTTTCCTTTAATTTGTCACCTGTCTATCATCAACACATTATTTATTTTCACATTTATTTATAGATCTTTACCATACTGAGAGAAAAACAACATTCATGCTTCCTTTAATGAAATGCATCTGAGGTCCTGATATTTTTCTGTTTTTTAAATAAAACATGTAAGCTTTAAGACCATAGAAACAGGGTAAAAATGATTGCGCTATTAAGGCAGCTTGAGTTACCCTTTGGGGATAAAATACTGTTTTTCTTGAATGATAGATAATTAAATAAATGAAAAATTTAGAGCCAAACACTTCCCTGCTTCCATAAACTCTTTTTTTTTTTTTTTTCCCCAAAATCTGTCTCATAGTTGATTGTCAATAGGTTATACCAGTTCAAAAACAATGACCAAAAATATGTTAACAATTTTCATCATGATGTGTTTGCATATGAGACCGATCTGGAGAGTATTAGGTGTTTTCAGAAGTGCTTTCTTTACAACTGAAGGATTGAAGATTTTGTGACCTTGTCTGCTATTGAGAGACTCTGTGTGTATCCCAGCAGGCGTTCCTGTTGATTGGATGGGCCTCATTGGCTGACTTGCTGGCTCAGAGTATCAATGCCCTTTATCTTGTCTCTCAGCTCTTTCACTTCGATTTAGTGGCAATACAAGTACACAACAGCTTACAAGGGATTCATGACAAAAAAAATAATCACACCAGCAAACAAGAATGGCCGTATGAAATTGCACATGTAAAAAGCAAATGTAGATGCGAAGCCTAAAATCTATCCACAGTTAAGGCTCTGTGATGCAGTTGCTATGGCAACTATGATAGAAATAGACGTGTATCTGCAAGGGAATGAAATGTATTGAACTGTTGTTTAGAAACTGTGGGATTTTACTCTTGTGATTGACAAGTTAAGTGAGTGAGTGAGTGCATCAAGATGCGTGCATGATGTGTTTGTTTGTGTATCTCAGACTGGATTTCGGTGTTTGTGTGGTTTGTATGTATGTCCATTGTGGCGTGCTTGTGTATGTGTGTGAATGCCTTTGTGCATGTATGACACGCTGCAGTACATTAAAAGTGCAGCACCATAGATGGGGGGCATAGGGCACATCATTATGATGGTAAGAGAGTGTGTGTGGGTCTGCACTGAACTCGCTGGCCCTGTGTGAGAGCAGATAAGCTCAGGAAGAGACAACACAATTCATTTAATGGGAAAAGGATTCTGTTTGTTGCACCTCCATTGTTGTTCTGGCCCTGATGATGTTCTGTCGTGTCAAACATTAATCAGCTAGATACTACAGGAATGATTAAAGTGGCTTTTGCCTTTTGGAAAAAAAAAGACTAAACAAAAAAATATAACAAGAGGTCTGTGTTTCAGCATTAAGAGACCACAAGAACCAATAAACTTAACAAGATTCATCCACTGCACTGCAATCTCCCTCTAATGCGTGCTATTTACTCAACAACTGTCTTTTATCTGTTATTGACTTGTTCATTTCTACCAGTATAACCTCTCCATGTAGCCTTTGTGCCCTACTGCTTTCATTAGACTACCCTAATTCACTTTCACTCAAGATTAAATCAGAACAAAGGAGGTGACGCAAAATGCTCATATGCAAGAAAAAAAAACCTGCATTTGCAATATTAGTATTCTGAAATGTAGATTTTATGATACAAATGGATGAAAATCAATGAAATAGCAAAAGCTTCAGAGAGGGAGGGGAGATGGAGGGATGTGATGGAGAGGGATGAGGGAGGGGGTGCAGGAATATGAGTGTGTATGCATTTTCAAGGCGGTCTTTCTGTTGCAAGAAAAAAAAAACAGTAGTCTAACAGGAAAACGAATAGGTCGAGCTACTGATGAAGGCATGCAAATGCAATTTAGAGGCGGAAACTGATGTTTGAGATCTTTATGTGTTAGTGGAGGTTTGTGTGATGGCAATGTGTTTAATTTTAGTTCGAGATAGGTGGAATCACCTAAGCGGTGTGTGAAAGAGGGAGAGAGAGATGGAGGGAGAGAGAGAGAGAGAGAGAGAGAGAGAGAGAGAGAGAGAGGCGAGGGAACAAGAGGGGAGGGGGCGGGGGTGTATGGACCTCACTGGTTACGGGACCTACAGGCACCCCGATTGTGCTCTGCTCTCATCATTTTTGGAGGTGAGGACAAAAGAAAAAAGGGGGAATCGGAAGAAAGGCCCAGGATCTGAGTGTCGTGACGGGCCCCCCGACTTCGCCGCCGCTGGTCGGGGTTGTCTGGACTCAACGAGGGTGAGGGAAAAGCGGCGGAGCAGTCGACTCTAGACTGGGGTTTCCTGCCACAGCAGCGGGATTGTCACAAAACAGCCTTTCACTCTTCGAGGGGCCTTGTATTGCTACGTTTTCAGGTATCCATTTAGAGTATGTTAGCTAGCCTGTCTCTGATTGTCTTGCCCTGTTCTGACCAACGTTATATCTATTCAAGAAAAAACGAGAGGCTGCGTGATGATCATTTTCTGATGCGGTACCCACATCAGGTCTGGTGCTAGTATACGTTATTTATGCTAGCTAACACATTTACTCAGAGCCCCAGTGAATTTCTGAGGGGGAAACATCTGCACCCAATCACCTCTCTTTTGTAGCTAACTGCTGCTTGGCTGCCTTAGAGTTAGCCTGCTTCAACTATCGATTTCTGCACGTCCCCAAAGGTTGTAATAATGTAATAAATGTGAATTAGCTGGCTTGCTAGAGTGCTAAGTAGTGGTTATAGCTTAGCTAGCTCCCAACATATGCAGCTTGCTCGCATGTTCAGTTTGCTGTAAAGGAGGTATTTTAGCTAGAGCTAACCTTACATAGCTAAAACAGGCAGCACTACAAAGCTAATAGTAATGCGTATACATTGCTGTGGGCTAATGTAGCTAAGTAAGGCTATGATACAAACGCAAATGTAGGGTTTATAGTCATTTGACACGGCACACCATTAAAATGATAAAACACGAGATGGCGTTTAATCATTATTGCGTAGGTTCTTATCAGTTAGGAGCTCTGCAACTGATTGACTTGCTGACTGACTGCAGTTTTATTATTGCTGCACTGTTGTGTGTATTGTGGATGATGCTGTCTGGTCGTGCACAATGAGCTGCTGTGATTAATTAGTAATCAAGGTATGGGCTAGTAAGACGGCTGGAGAACGAAAATGTAGTCTATCTCTACCATTCCCCCCTCTGTCTACAACAGTTTAGAGGCTCAGATGTGACCTGTTTGATGAAGGCAGTGTTTGAAAGGCAGCTGGAGGTATGAGCAGTTTATTTTGTTGCCCCTCTGGTCTTTCTTTTCTCCACAATACTTATTAAACTGCTCATCACTTACATGGCACAACTGCACCAGTGATGAGAGTTTCACAATAATAATAATATGATAATAATAATAATAATAATAACAAACACAGACTGACAGATAACACTAATGAGACGAATAGTTGTAATCATTGCAGATGAAGACAGACTTGTTGTGTGGCTTAGATTAAGTAATAATAGTGACTCAAAGTTGTTTTAGGATCATTAACCATTTTACATTGTATTAGAAACAGACTATAGGCGCTTGTGTTGTGGACTGCGTTTATGGGTACTGACCCCATAAAGGTGGCATCATCCCCTTTAATTATCACCACTAATAATTAAAGCCCATTAAAACAACTTAAATACACCTAGAGTTAATAGGTTTTAGGGGTGTTGTAAAGTGGTGGAGGTGGACCCCTCCTTTCCTTGCTCTGTAAGCTTGTTTGTTTACATGCAAAGAACTGTTTGTGACCTTCACTGCCTCACTTTGTCGCCTTAATTGCATGCTGCCTCTAACCCACTTTTCAGCCCAACAGACCTGTTTGTTATCAGTCAAAAGGGATAGCCAAGGCACGTATTGTTAAAGCTTCAAGCACAGTACAGGATGGGCTCTCAGTGCATGTTAAAAAAAAAAAAAAAGGTATTGTTGATATGAGGGAAGCATGCTATTTAAGGATCGAAGCTGTGAAGTCAGTAGTGAATTGGACGGATGGGCTGTGTAACCAGGAATATCTCCTGTGGTTATTTAGTTATTATATTTGTTTTACCTATGTAGTTATTGTGACACCTCGCTTATAGTCCACTTATTGGAAATCCTGAATTATTGTAATGTATAATCCAAGACCAACAGACTTCCTTACTTACTAATTCATATAGCTGTACCTAGCTTCTGTAAAATGGAAATAAAAATAATAATAATAATATAAGTTAGCAAAAGCCTAAGCAAAGTCAGAAATTAATTTCATTTTATTGCTCATATTTGCTCTTACAGATATGCAATTTGTTCCATAAATTAATGAATTTGACAAGCAGAATATTAAACTTTCATTCTAAAAAAAATTTTAGTATTCATATTTGACCACAGTGCATTAGTTTTGTTGTGTATAATTTATCATAGTGTCTGATAATTGTAATGGCTGCCTTGTTTGCATGCTAACTTTTTAAATTGTCTTTTGTATTTCCAGAGTTGTGAAGGATTGTGGCCAGCGGCTCCTGAGAAATGAACGCATCTGCATGGAAATGCTGAAGACGAACAGAAAAGTGGAGCTTGAATTGACTGAACTTGAAGTGGAATAAATGGATTACCCTCCTTTTGGGAAATTGTTGCCATGGAACTAGGTAGAATTAAATGATGGTTGACAGAAAAAACAAAGGTAAGACGACTAAATGCTAAAGATACAGAAGAGAACCAAGGAGACTCTGGCTTCAGAGACGAGGAAAGAAAAATTACTTCATAGGGACCAAAGACTTCTCCAGTCCAGATGAATCAAGAAACTAAAAGAAATCCACACAAAATGAAATGAAGCAGTATTTGAAAGGGAATGACCAAGAAAAAGAACCTCACAAAACATATCACACTCTTTATCCAAGAACTGGAGAGAATATCAATGGAGTGTGTGCCTCTGGGAGTGTTTAGTGAAGGTCTGTATTCAGATCTCTTGATTCAAGTTTCTACATTTTACGTCTCACACAGGTGTGAGTCAGGTCACGGCAAACTTACACATGTTGATGAACTGAAGTCTTGCTGTGATGGAATACACTCTCAATGGGTTTATTGAGATTTTTTTTTTTTTTTTTTTTTGCACAAGATGCTATTGGATCACAACACAATTTAATCCTAACATAGCTCTGCTTGCTTGAGCTGGTATTAAAGCGGCGCTTGTACATCTAAAGACATCTAAGGTTGAATGCCTCACATCGTGGTGTGTCAGTCATTAATGACATCAATGCTTACTCAGTGCTAAACAGCTTCAGCTACATGGGAATGACTGTGCACTTTTAATCTTGTACTTTTTTTCTGCAGTACAAACCTGCTTTAGTACATATCTTTTTATCTTTTTTTTTATTCCAATTTTTAAGATCCATATGTTGAGTTAACTTTTGTAAGTGGAAATACTATCGTCAAATTGAAGATTTTTACCATTAGGCCTTTTTAAACATTGATAAAGTCCTCCTCACCAAGTTTTGTTTTGTTTTGTTTTGTTTTCTTTGTTTTTGTTTTTGTTTTGTTTTTTTCACAAAAAGTGATAACATCTGCCATCTATAATCCTCTGCTTGAAGTCTTTGGTGGATTTCAAAAGCATTTTCTTGTTTGACTGCCAGGCCATAGACTCGCATTTTTCATTTATGGTTACTGCCATAAGCCTTCCAGTTTCTGATCACAAACATTCCCTGGTATAGACACTGACAGACATTTCCGTTTTTAATCCAAACTTGGGAAAAAAAAAATGCAGAATTTTTCTAACAGTCCAGCTCCCCCCTCCCTCCCCCCTGGGTTCAGTGGGAGGGGTGGAGGAGGACCTCCATATCCCGCTCAGCCAGCAGAACCCCAGATTTCCCCAAGGATGACAGATGATTATGCAGGGATGCAACAGCAGAGCCTGCACAGAGGCCATCACCACCCAAGTCAAGCCAGCCACATGCTAGCGTACAGTGCTAGAAACAGAGGAGCTGTAGAGCTGCCACCACAGGGTAACATTCACAGCGGCAACAGTAACAACCCTTACAGGAAGGATGCCATGGATTATTATTTTTCAATGGGTGGAAAGGACAGGCTCAGAAGAGGTGGCATGGCATTTGGCACTGGCTTTGGATACCCTAATATTGATGGACATATACCTCACCAGTACAGGCATACTGGATCTGGTGCTCCGCCATCTTCTGGCCTGATGTCACCATATCCAGTAGAGTATGGTTCCACTGCTGGTTCAGGTGGAGGTGCTGGTGCTGGAGCCTTCTCTCCTTCTCACCAGTACAATATGAGTCAGAACCCTGCAATGCAGTCAGTGCCAAGTTCTCAGATGCAGCACCGCCAGCATGGACAGACCTTCCCATCTGTCCACCATGGACAGCAGCATAGAAGCTATCCTCACTCTGGGCACAGAATGACCCCTCAGTATCCACATTACTCCCCACAGGGTGGAGCATCCACAGGGTCATCAGGAATGTACAGCCCCCCTCCGCAGAGATATCTCGACGGGGCTACTAGCACCGGGTTTGATCCCAAAGTCAACAGTTCTCCCACTGTCAACTCTGGTTCAAACTCAGTCTCTGGTTCAGTTGCTGCTAACAATGTGGGGCCAATGGAAAATGTTCAACAGAGTTACCATGCTTCAAATTATCCTGGATATTCCCCTCAGACACATTCACTTCACAAGCAAGCCACACTACAGCATCGCAACTCGCAGCACAATTTAGGGGTAGGTTATGACAACTCACTCAAGATGCAGCACCAGGGCCCGTCTCCAAGTTCTGTATATGCTAAACATCATCAAGCCTCCAATCCCAGTATACCTCAAGGAACATCAATAGAATTATCCAAATCTCCGATGCACCCCAATGCGCAACAGGCACAAATTAACCAAAACTTCAGTCCAATATCCAACCCCTCCCCAGCTGCCTCTGCAGTGCATTCTCCTAGTTGTAGCTCCTCTCCTTCTCCTTTGATGGGTGTCTCAGAGGCACATGGAAACCCCTCAGGTCATGGTCCTTCACATCCTCCTACATCAAACCCCCGTAGCAGCCATGGTCATGGTAGATTATTGCAAACCATGCCTCAATTAAGCCCCACGCCCAATTCAAATAGCAGCATCAGTAGTTGTGGTAGCAGCGGCAGTCATAAGGCTCACACCATGACAGCAGTTGGAGGAACCAGTCTTCCTTCAGCAGGGCGCAACAAAATTAGTCTGGGCACAGGAATTGGATCCCGAGAGGAAGGCTCTTCTGTTTACTCATCTTCTCCACTTGACAAAATGCAGGATGCTGGCCTGAATAGTCTTAATGCCTTGAGTTCACAAGTAGCCAATTTACCCAACACAGTTCAGCACATGCTTCTCACTGACACAGTGCTTTCACAGAAGAAAGGAAAGGATGGTGGGCAGATGCAACAGGCAACACATAATGTTCCCCCATCACAGCCAAGGAGTAGAAATGCAAGTGCAGCCTCAAGTACGAGCACAGTTAAAGATGGAAGTGGAGCGGGGGTTGGCGACACTACTAGCTTAGATGCTGGTGCTGATGAAGACTCCTCACTGATGTCCACAGGAGGCTCAACAGGGACCAAGATGGAGCGAGATGAGCAGTTTTCTGAGGAGGAACACGGAAGAGTGAGGCAAATGAGTGGGGCAAGCAGTGGGTCTGAACCCAGTGTTTATCCCACCCTGTCTCAAAGTCAAAGCCAACCACAAGTTGCACAAACGCCAAATATTAAAACAGTCACCTCCAATTCACAGTCAAAAGACCTAGTTATTTCTGAAACAAAGACAATTGAGGCTAATGCTCCTTCTTCATCATCCCCATCTTTTGGATGTCAGTCTTCAGAGATTGGCCCACCATCACATTCAACACCTCCAGTTTCCTCACCTCCCTCATCCACCTCCTCTAGTGTTCCTCCTCCGCAGCCAAATTGTGTCTCAGAACTTGGTTTAACCTATAATGACCACAGGGGGGCAAATAGGAAGACAACAGAAGTTAAAAATGAAGTAATTAAAAAGGAAAGTGAAGGTGCAGGTGATGAATCTGAGAAATGCAGCAGCCAAATTCAAGAAGTCAATACAGCAAATGGTCAGGACAAAGAAAACAGGTTGCTCACTGCATCCAAATTACAAAATAATGAGAGAGAAGAAAAGCACACATTTGAGGAGCAGCAAAGTGCCAGTGGTGTTGGTGTGATTGTTTCAGCTCGGTCTGATGGAAGCCACACTGAAAAAAACAAGCAAAGCCAAGACAACTGCATAGAAGAAAAACAATCACATTCATACATAAGAGAGTCCAGCAGCCATAATGGGGAAGAAGGTGTAGATCTTAGTCTCTATTCTTCCCACCATCAGAAATCAAATTTTGGGCGGCCTCAAAACCCTCTGCAGCCTGGACCACAGAAATATGGCTACCCTGAATCAACATATGGCTCAGATTTGTCAATGAAGAACAGAGGGAGGACGGGCCCAGGGGGTGTAATAGAATCGAATTCCAAATACTTAGGGTACCAACAATCACAAACTGGTTTTGGCTCTATGAATCCAAAAGATTCTGGTGCTGAGGCTTTTGGAAAGAGGGGGCAGGGAGCAGCAGCTAAAGGTCATGAGGATAATTCACAAATGCAGCAATTTCCAAGTCTTTTGCAAGAGGTTCTTCAAGGTTACAATTTAGATAGACGTTACAGCAGACCAGAACAAGCATATCCTGCCAATCTCCCACAGCAGTTTCAAACCAGACACCCATATGGTGTGTCTGAAAGTATGCGGATGCAAACTGGAGTAACTGAGGCTCATTCTGCTCAAATGGGTAGTTCTGGAAAGCCCCCACATCTAGGCCAGAGGCATGGAAATGAGCCTGATTTTGCCACAGAGTCTCAGTCCTCCGTGAAATCAGAAGTGTCCAGTACAAAGATATTGCAAAATACTGAAAAAGCTGAAGTGGGTGGGTCCCAAAGTAATTTAACACATGCTACAGAATCTCAGCAACCCCCACCAAAACATATAAACTTAGCTGACTATTCTCTGCCACAGAGAAAAGCGCTGTCTAATGTCTCCACTCACTCCTCTGCTGTGCAGGAGCTCCTTTTGCAAGAGCCAGAGCCGCTCACAGGCAGCACTGGTCAAACTGAGTCTCAGAAATCATCAGGCTCCATATTAGCCCCATCAGAGCGGCGCTCTGTCATCTGTGATGTGTCGCCAAACAGACGCAGTACACCAGAGAGGGACAGGGAAAGTGACAGAGAGAGGGAGCGGGAGAAAAGTCAGAGTGGAGCCTCTGTAATTCAACAGCCATTTTCCTCTCCAGCAGCAGCCAATGATCTGAGTAAAAAGGATACTGGAGAGAAACAAGTGGTGAAAATGGAAACGACATCAAAAGAGACTGGCCCAGATGCAGCAAATTTACAAAGTGTTCATCATGGCAGTGGGGTTGCTAATGAGCCTGATTTAGAATATCATTCAAAGTCTGTTCATTCAACTGTTGTAATGAATACTGACCCCTATAGGCGAGGTAATGTTGATGTTGCCCCCTTGCCTCCTCATCCTATGAGCACTAATCCTCTGTCCTCACCGTCAAGGCATCAATCTTATCTACGTGGTGTTGATTTATCAGCTGGAAATACCAGTGCTTTTCCTGGCTATCGATACGGGGACACAAGAGATGGCAACATGATGCAACGTAACAACCCCCACTTCCCCTCCCACCACCCATTCCACAATTTATCTCCACAGTCTCAACCTACAAATAAAATGCAGCTATATCCTCACCCTCGTGCCCCTCTTCATCACCCCCATGATATGAATGACTGGGTAAAAGCAATGAACAGGCCATCGAAGGACCTAATGATACAACCTGCATCCTCTCCAGGAAGACACAAGATCAGCCAGTCAGAGCAGAGACAGAGGATGATCTCGCAAGCAGATGTGGCAGGTGAACAACATACAAACAAACCATCCCTTCATCATCAAAGTGCTTACTATGATATGAAAATGTGGGAAGCAACACACTCCAGCAGAGATGGGGCAAGGATTATAGAAGGAGAATCCTTCTACAGAACTCAGCCACCTCCTTCTCTTGCTCCCCCTCCCCCTCCTGTAGTTTCACACATCCCGGTCCCTCCACCAATGAGCCAAGGCACAAATGCTGCAGAGTCTGATGTTTCCAGAGGAGGAGCTGCTGAGGAGGCCAAACGCCCATGTTCAAATCCCCCATCCAGCGCTGCTAAGCCACCAACTGATGCAAACTCCACTCTACCACAGGTGCAGCAGCGTCAGATTAAAGCTGGGGGTTCGGCAGACACAAATCCATTAATTTTGAGAAGGAGAGTCCGTTCTTTTATCTCTCCTATTCCTGCCAAAAGGCAACTCCAGGACGCATCTCAGCAGAGGGCTGCCACAAATTCACATCACTCTCCTGGGGCTCAGTCTGAGTCAAGCCATCACAATGAGGATGACTCATGCAGTTCAGATATTCCATGTCCCAGGCTGTCTTCCCCTTTGCCCGGAGAGAACACCTACTCACAAGCACTATCACCATCAGGTGGTAACGCCAAGATTTTGCCTACCAGGAAAGGACGAGGTTTGAAACTAGAGGCAATAGTGCAGAAAATCACACCAAATATTAAAAAGCCAGCAAGCCATGCTGATGAGTCAAATCATTACTCGGGCTTCTCTCACTCAGAAATACAACCATTTAATGATTCACAGGACCAAGACTTAGCACATTTCCCTAGGGTTTCAGGAGGGGATGATAGTTACATGGATGAAAGCCACTCATTAAATGACATGATTCCTTTTAGAGGAGTTGATGAGGCTGGGCCTTTGCCCCCATCTGCCTACCCATGTGATCCTCATCAGACATCTCAAGCCATCAAACAACAAGACTTTGACTTTGGATTAGCAGCCGCTGTGGGATCAGCATCTGGTGACAAGGAAGATTTTGCTTTACTCGGACCTTTACCACCTCCTCCGCCTCTTCCCCGCCCAGTCCAGGGTTCCCCACCCCCATCCTCATCTGCCCTGTCTGACATTCAGCACTTCACCAACACGTATCAGCAGCTTGAGACACGAAGAGGAGAGCAGTCCGCTGCTAACCTTCTTCGACAGAAACTTCAAGAATCTGGCATTGGATTTGATGATTATCCTGGCAGTGATTATTATGGAACCACCCCGCCCCATCACAGCCAGGTTCAAGGACACATGCTGAACAGACAACATCAGATGTCGTCCAGTAGGTCCAGTCTGTCCCCACAGGATTCAAAGCCGCCAGAGAGTATTGTGCCAAAAGGCTATTTCCCATCTGGCAAAAAGAAGGGCAGGCCTGTGGGAAGCGTGAATAAACAAAAACGGGCTCAGAATCAAGCCCAGACTCAGGCACAGACACCGTCTCAAGCCCAGACTCAAGGCCAGACTCACACAGCAGTTCTTAGTACTCCACCTGCCCCGCCCACTCCGACTCCAGCTGCTGCCATGAGCCCACAGACGGTGCAGACAACCAGCAGCACCCCACCCTCTGCTGCACCCCCTCTGCTGGACAAGAAAAACACTCCTCCACTTGCCCCACCTGTTTTAACACAGGTAGTCAAAGTGGACTTGGAGAGTGAGGACACGCTACCAGAGGCCGAGGTCAAACCTGTGCGGCGAAGACGCAGAGGTGTGAAAGATGAAGACGAGCCACTAGAAGGAAGAGGACAGCAAAGGAGGAGGAGGAGGAGAGGAGCAACGGTAGCAGCAGCAGCAGCACCACCAGTGGCCAAAGATGACCCAGATCTACCTTTAGGACCAGGAGGGAGTCTAACTAACAGAGCATTTGTGGATCCAAACAGAAAAGGTCTGTTTGTTCCACACATACACGTAGAGAAAAAAATCCCAGAGATTGGGGCAGTGTGCACCATTGTAAATGCAGAAGAGGACAAGATGAAAGGAGAGCGGAGTGCAGTTGGAGGGAAAGCTGGCGGGAGTGGAATTGATTCTCTCCTGACCTCAGCTCTTTCTTTCCAGTTATCTAGGAGAGACAGAGAATCTGAGAAAAGAGAGACAGATGAGGTGGAAACTACACTTCAGTCGGGAAAAGCACTTCCTTCATCTGGTTATGTTGTTTCAGGCCCTGTGATTACAGAGACCAATCACTCTGGCAGACTGCTTTGCTGCTTGTGTCAGAAATGGGCAAATTACAAACACCTCGGAGATCTCTATGGGCCTTTCTATCCAGCCGAATACGCTGCAAAACTCCCCAAGAACCAGCCACAGGTCAGACAGTGTCAGGCAACCGCAGGCACAAACAAAACAGGACCAAATTCAGACACGAATACTCCGAGCTCTATCCAAGACACACAAACACAAGAGGGTCAGTTTGCCAAGCCCTCATCTGAGAGTGACTATGCTATCAGCCTGGATTCAAACCCAACATCTCTCACCATGACAGTTACAACTGCCTCTCCAGCTGGAAGGGAGGAAATGATGATGCACGTGGCTGGCGCGCTCAGTAACACTGCCTCCTCTTGCTCCTCCTCCTCCTCCTCTTCCACTACCAGTAAAACATCATCTGTGAGCTGGGACATGAATATAGATAGCAGACCCATCCCTGAGCTGAAGAGAGAGTCAGACCTTGAAAGTGAGCAGAAAGAGCAGCAGCAGCATCCACTTCCACCACCACCCGTAGACGAAGCCCAGCAACGGCCTCAGCACAGAAAGCTCACTTCACACCCCCGCTTTAAAAGGAGGCACAAATCTAGTGAGGATTCCCCAAGGATGGTGCCCTCCAACAGCAAGGCGTCCCTGCCCTTCCAGCCCCCTCCACCGGCCTTAGACTCCCTTGGACCTCTGGCCCAACTTGCCCAGCTGCCTCAGATGCCCATGGACCCAGAGGAGCTGTGGGTGCACGAAGGATGTATAGTGTGGACCAGTGGAGTGTACCTCGTCAATGGCAGACTGTACGGCCTGCAGGAGGCACTAGATGGAGCCAGAGAAACAGTGAGTGTCCTCTGTTTACATTTGACCTGTTTGGGTTTGGGACAGCTCAGGTTTACAGCTTTACGCCTGTTCATAGGGTAGGGAATATGTGCACCTCTTAATTATGGTAGCCACCCTACAAAGAGGTAATAGAGGGTTAGTTTGATTTTAAAATCTTCATTTTAATATCTAACACAGGTCTACAGATAAAATGTTTGCAGAATAAAATAATCAACACTGACTAAATCAGAAGAGCTGCTTGATTTTAGTCTTCTAGATACAGTATTGGATCTAAATGTGAACAGATAATTGAGATATCATCTCTCTCTCACCTTGTAAATAAAAAAAGCCATGCCAGTTAAAAACAGGTAAAACAAATAGAATAAGCATAAATGGGTGGTATAAAGAATAAACTATAATAGAATATGAAGTGTCTATGTAAGTCTATTTTTAATAGCAGTGTTAGTGCCAAACAGCAATGGTTATGAGGTGAATTATAGATCAGAACAGCATCAGATATGACAATAACAACAGCAGGTATGACAGTAGTGCAGTATTTGTAATAAAGTGCAGTAGACAGCAGTATGAGAGTATTACAAAATGTAGTCTACTGAGCCTTTCTACAAAACAGTTAAGGTAGAGTCTTTGTGTAGTAAATGTGGGGGTGGGTTGCAGTCAAGAGGCAGGGGGTAGAGGGGGGAGGTAGTGGACAAAGTTCAGCATCCTGACAGCCTGATGGACAAAGCTGTTCAACTGTCTTGTGCATTCAGCAGCATATATCCTGAAAACATTAGTTAACCTTCACTTTTGGTGTTTGTCTTCTGATTCATCTATTCAAAGTATGTCAGATTTCGCACAATTTATCTCTGAAGCAGATAATTCTTTAAAAAATGTTACCCGGTGCAAATTCAAACTAAATTTTTGACCCCCCCCCCCAAAAAAAAAAGTATTTTTTACACACACACACACGTGTATATATACAT
>JAPQRP010000029.1:3603412-3616069 GCA_037367295.1 Apogon hyalosoma
GCATGAAAGATTGGAAAAGTCAGTAATGTTCAACATGTCATAGTATAAGGAATTGTTAATACATTCTCTGCAGGTGTTGTCTAGCTTCCATTGTATGCCTGTCATTAACTTGACAGTACATTTTGAGACTGATTTCTTCTGTCTGTTTTCGTCTCTTAGTGCTGCTCTCATTGTGAGATGGCTGGCTCAACCCTGGGCTGCTACAGTAAAGGCTGTACGCTTAGCTACCACTACCTTTGTGCGATTGAAGCAGGTGAGCAGTGATATCAAGGCACACAGTAAAAAGTGCCAGAGGTTTATGTAAAATACAGATGTGAAACAGTAATGTCAGTTTGTCTCTGAGTATTAGTGTCTGTACAGGGTTGATGTTTTCTCTCTCACCTCCAGATTGTTCTCTGAACGAAGATAACTTCTCACTGCGGTGTCCGAAGCACAAGGTAAAGAAGGAGAGGTTGGTTTTCATACTGTTGTGTAATTTTTAGTGAATATCATTTTTCATTAGCTCCTTACTCCTAAATCAGTGGCTCAGATATTGTGCTTCTTTTGTCTCCTCTCAGTTTACCCAGAGCATCCGGCCAGCAAAGCCAGTGTACCTGGAACAGTCAGAGAGAGGCTGAGCGAAACAAAGAGGAAGAGGACAAACAGGAGTCTGGGAGCTGTAAGTTTACCCAAGACAAAGATACACATGTAGGAAATGCAGCTTTTGTCTACAGTTACATGTAGCATCTGATATCACGAGTACATTTTGTTTCACTTAAATGCTTGGGGCTGTCAATTGGCAAAATTGATTTATTTTTAAGTATATTATTGTGCAGTCTGCATTGAATGGTTACTTTTTTAAGACTGAAGCTTAAAGTCAGTAGCATTTAAACATATAATAGAACGGACACATACAACACAACAAGGGGAATTTTAAGCATGCTGTCTGTGTTTTCTGCTAATTGAAATCTCTTAGAACAGTAATATGCCATGTCAACTGCAGCAAAGTGCACAAAAGGGCCACTACTTCTGTTATACGTGAAGTTACGGTTGTGTCCCATACGGTCTCATTTTGGAACCAGTTGTAGAACAGTCAGTGGCTTTTTCATCCCATTTGAGCTGTCCTCATTAACACAGAGGTGACGTCATTGTAACGTTCTTTCCACTCTCTGGTCAGAGTCCCTGAAAATGTCTCTGCAGCTTCAACAGAAACAGACTTCTAGTGATTTTTGTCTCTTTTAATACTTGTTCTTCTAGGTCTCAAAAAATGAGGTGAAATATGCTGAGGTAAAGGTTGTTTTAGTATTGGTGAAATAAATGACATTAGATGAGAGATGCGTCCACCGAGTCCTTTCACACTGAATTAGAGGTTATATTTTCAACAAACTATGACTTTGCTGACATGTAATACTGCATTTTGAAAAGACAAACATTATCATCATCATGTAGTTTATTCAGGATAAAGAAATGACCCATCTCTCACATTTGACTCGTGTTCAAATTTTTTTTACTGGTGTCCCAAGTTATCATAAACATTAATGTTACCTTAATATAAGGGATATGACACAAATATTAAACATCATGTAAGTGCAAGTTCCGTACTTAATCATGTAGTTTCACTGAGTCTGTGTGTCTGATTTTGTTTCAATAAACCATGATACACATTGTGCTTTTTCATGAGGAGTAGCCATTTTTAGGGGTTTATTTAACGGAACCTATTTCATCAATAGGGTACCTGATATACACAAATATAATGTGATTAAACACTTTAATAACCACTGAGTACAAAGAACAAATCTAATTAACATATCTCATCAATTGCTTGTGTAATACATTTTTTAAATTGTAAAGAGACTTTGTGGACACCCTGTATATGTTTTAACATGTTAATTCTGTCACATTAATGACTTAATGTTTAATCTTGGAATCTCTGTTTTGAAAACCATGTGAAATGTATTTATGGTGCTTTTAATGACAAACATTTTTCGTCTGTTAAAACATGTTCCATTTTCTTTCAATTGATTTGGAGGGTTCACTTCTACAAATCTGCCTCCATTCAAAACTACATTTCTGATTATTTTTCCTTAAATGATCGACTGGAAAACACAGTGTCCCTAACTCGATGCAAGCATTTAATTCAAGGCAGTTCTGCAGCTAACTCACCACCAAATAGGTTCGATCACCTCTAATAAATTTTCATCTGGGAAGCAGTGTTGTTTCATTGTTTGGTAGGAGGCTGCTTTCTCATTAGTGGGTCTTCGGTAAATGGACTCTAATTTGTTGCCTCAAGGCTGTTTGTGCCTTTTTCTATTTAGACATTCCAATTTAATTTCACGCAGCATTTCTGCAGCCACTCTAACTGTGTGTTGGCTGTCTCAGCTCACCTTAGCGGCTGTACTCCCAAGTTTCACTCCCTGCCACATCCTCCCCCTCGCCTTCACTTCAGTCCGTCCTCATGGAAACTAAGCACACAAAAGCCTTATTATCTTTTCTTTATCTTTATTCAGCATTACTGCAGAAAGTGAAGAATACTGCGCATCATAGATGGGTGGATAGAAAAGTTTGCATAATTGTACAATTTACAATTTCTGTAGCTTTGGTTTGCAATTTGTGATGAAAGTTTGATGCATTTAATATTAAATCCACTTTATTATGCAGGTAATGGTAGAGGCCCTGCAGGTTTATTACTTCCGGATGTGATTGATAAGTTTTGCACAAGTATAAACAACACTTTATGCTCCTACAGAGGTCTGAGATTTGTTGTAAAAGTGTGACTGTACATAGATGAGAAAAGAAGGAATGGTTGATAGGTTTTCTTTTGTAACATGACTTCATGCTTTGTTCCTGCACTTACATCAAATTTGCGTTTCAGTCCATGTTTTTGTGGCGAGCCGTCACTTGTTGACGTCCCTTTTTTCATGTTTAAACTGCATGAGAGCAGGAAATACAAGGTACCATCAGATACTGTATATCATCTTTGATGAGGTTCCAAGTGAGCCAAAGCGATGTTAAACGTGACTTAAGTTCATGCAGATCACAGATTTTGATAATCCAGAACTGACCCTTAACTGTAATTGACGCTTTCACTCTGAAGTCCTGAAAACAAGCTGGAAACTTGGCAAAAACTCCTGTGTGCTGCTTTTGCATTAAGGTTATTACATACTCTGCAAGTAGTTCTCACAGCTCATTCTTGACACATCATCCAGGCAGAACTTTTTTCTCATGCGGTGTCCAACTTCTATTGTGTGAAGTGGGCGTGGTCTTAATCGTCTATTTCTCCTCTCCTCAACCCCTTGCTGTTTATAGTTATATTCTGTTTATAGTTGTACTGTATTCTATTTTTTTCTATATACTTTTCTTCTACTATGATCTTTTTTTTTTTTACTTTTTATTGACATTTTTTAAAAACACTTTTACTGTACAGTAACAACAAAACAGAGCACAAAACAACAAGGGGGGATGCTGTTCCTTAACATGAACAAGGAAAAACATGTGGTTTAAGACAGGACCATAGTCACATAAACTAGTAAATTATATTAGTAAATTATTCAACATAGAATAGATTATTAAAAACTTATGACCCATCCCTATGTGTGATGCACTTCTCTAATATCTGTGCTGTGTCTGGTTTCCCCGGCAGAGATGTTCAGTAAATATGTTTCTGTGAATAACGCTAAACCTAATGTGTCTTTTTTTTTCCCAGGTAAGTTTGGACAGCAGAAGAGCGACAAGTGATTAGTTTGCGACGCAGCCCCCAAACGTGAAAAGGATACAACTGGCATCTGCAACGGAGAACAAGAAAAGGGAATGTATAATTTCTCAACAGGAATTAGCATCATTTACATTTAAGACAATGGAGAAAAGAAACCTTTTTTTTCCCTAAGAGAATTATCGCTCTATACTTAAAAACAGAAAAAGAAAAAAAAAAAGGACATGCAACATAGAGGAACGGAACTACAAGAAAAAAATAATCCTACAAAGATCGAAGTGGAATTAAATGGGACGTCAAGACAAGACGGAGGAACTAAAGGAACTTTTTTGTAAAGAACAAAAGAATCACACTTCCTCTCTAGGTTCACTTTGATTTTGCTGAGATGCCCTCAGAGTGTTAAACTCTTGTTTATCATCATCTGTATTATCATTTATCTTTTTTTCCCCTCCAGGTTTTCAGTTACTTGTGTATCGGGAGCCTGTTGGTTATCAAACCCAGAAAAAGAAAACGATGCGATGTTTGTATCCTCTCAAAATGAGTATTATCTTACCATATTAGGATGATCACAGTTATTATTTTAGTCCTCATTATTATTTTGTATCCTCATCAGTATTTACTCATCGAAATGAAATGGATGTATCTCACTTTATATTCATGATTGGATTTTCTGTTTCATTCCTGGAGAGGGAGGAACCGGAGTGATGATTTCAGGGAATGTCAGGGTCGAGTTTGCCACAAAGACATTATTGCCTTGGAGAACGGACATCTGTTGCCTTTCAAAACGTCACGTGTATGACTGAGAAACGAGTGTGTGTGAAACTGAACAAAAAAAAAACAAAACGACAAAAAAACATTGCAGATATCTGGGTCTTTGATTCCATTTTGGTCCTTTTGAAAAGTGTTCTTATTTTTCATCATCGGGGTTTTTACGGTACAGATCATGAAAAATCAGATGGACACAGTCTTATTTTTCAAGTACAATTGTTCGTAATGTGCAAACAGAAGGACAAAACAGGCGGTGATAACACTACGGACTAATGCACGTCCGATATCTTGGACCGTTCGGACTGAGAAGGAAGATGGAGGATGGGACTTTGGAGAGTCGTCATCGGTGTGGAATCGTGTACAAGGTGCACACGTCCACACATAGGAAGCTAACGTTGGTTTTCGACCGCCGTCAGTCCCTCGGACAGCGATGACACGTTTTCAGAACTTTGCGGAGAGGATGTCATACAAACTAACGGCTGCGATTGGCCGACTGTACTGCCCGGCAGGGGATAGGGGCGGGGTGGGGGCGGGGAATACGCCTAACCAAGTACTTTTGAATGGTTTGACACACAAACGACACGATCGGGAGATGCAAAATCCATTCAAAAGAAGCATTGCCATAAAACTTAAAAGTGAGTCGTACATGGTGTTGTCTTTATCATTTTTTTATTGTTATTCTTGTAAAAAAAAAAACAAAGGTCAAGCTGAAAGAAGACAGTTACACTATCAAAACCATGCTGTATTAGAAACTTGTCAATATGTATATGAATTATGAATACACTTAAAAAATGCTTCAACTTTGCTCCGTTTTTTATTTCGTGCAACATCTTCACTGTCATCTCTTTATGCTCCCGGTTTCTTTCCCTGCCTTCTGTTCTCAAATCGTTTTAAGTAGTCTTCATCTCTATTTCTGTTGCTCAGACAAACGCGTCTCGTCTCCCCCATGTTTCCTTCCCATCTCCTCAGTTCGAGGGCAGCGTGTAACCCTGTTCTGACTCGTCACATGTTGCACAGCAGACGGGGTTATGAATGCAATCTGTAGAACCGTTGCATCACGTTAGGGGATCTGTGGGCTTTTTTTTTTTCTGTTTTGTTTTTTTTTTAGATCTGCATTAAATCAAACAAAAAGGCTTTCAGAAACTAGAGCAGCCAAATGGGAGAAACTGAGCCATAAAATAATTTCTGTTTTGTTTTCATGAGTTCATGTGAAAATGTACCAGTAATGAAAACTTCAAGCAGGTTCAATGACAAATTTATCACCTGCTATTGACTCTGTGTATGATTGAGTGTATTTAGAATATGATTTGTAACAGTGGCTCATAGAGCAATTGAAAGAATATCCACCTCCTTCCCTTCAGTAAAAACAATGCTTCACTATGAAACCTGTAATATGAAACCTTACCTGACAGAGGTCCAGTGTATAAGACTTTGAGGGATTTAAGAGGATTCAGTATCAGAAGTGGAATATAGTTATAAGAATTCTGTTTATACCTGTGTATAATCTCAAAAATGAGATTTGTTTAGAATGAGCATATCTACAAATGTAGTGGCTCATCATTTATAGTTTAAGTAGCTCAGGACTGGACTTCATCTTTTCTGTTTTAGTGAGTGGAAAACAGCATTATATTTGAGTGTGGACCAAACATAGAGGTTTAACTAAAAATCCCTGAAAAGGCCATCAGAAGATAAAGGATGTATAACATTAGTTGCAAAATGGACATTCCCTAAACATCACAGAACCCCACACACTGAACCTAAATAGAAATCAACTGAAGTTTAAGCATCAAAAGTGGAAGCACATGTGGCATTTGGCCGCATGTAGCTGGTGGTGGAATGTGTTAATGAAAGATACATCAATCAGCCATAACATTCTGACCACTGATCGGCAAAGTGGTATCAGTGTTCAGTGTATCACCTGTCAGTTGGATATATTAGACAGCAAGTGGACATTTAGATGTTGATGTGGAAAACAACAAAATTAGCAACTTTTGACAAGAGAGAGATTGTGTTGTTCAAATCACTGGGTCAGAGCATCTCCAGATCTCATTCATTCCCAATGTAAAGTGCGTAGTAATGACTAAAAGTGGTCTAATGAACAACAACCGGACCACAACCAATCGAGCATCTATGGAGGAGGACATTATTACTGCCTATCTAATCTTGGTAGGTTCCCCTTTTTTCCTCAAAAATAGCTCTAACTCAAGGCCTAGACTCCACCAGACCTCTTAAGGTGTGCTGTGGTATCTGGACCAAGACATTAGCAGCAGATCCCTGAAGTCTTAGAAGTAGAGAGGTGGACCCACATGGAATGGTATTATTTATCCAACACCTCCCACAGATGGTCCTGATACTGGGATGTCCTTCCTTGGTCTATTTTTGGTCGGTACTAACCACTGAAGACCAGAAACACCCAACAGGACCTGCTTTCATGGAGATGCTCTGACCCAGTCACCACTGTTACAATATGGACCTGGTCAAAGTCACTCAGTTCCTTATGTTGCTCATTTTGCTGATTCCAACACATCAGTTTTTAGGACTAAATGTTCACTTGCTGGCTAATATATCCAACCCAGTGAAAGGTATTGTGATGAAATTTAAGTATGATTATCACCTCTGTCAGTGGTCTGAATGTTGTGGCAGATCAATGTACAGTCGATTTCTTGTTCATTTTAATGCCTGGTACAACTAAAGGTACCTTTGTTTGGACAAATATAATGATAACAACAAAAATAGCTCATAGTTTAATTTCAGAGCTGATATTTATCCATTTTCCATGTTTTCTTGATAATAACCAAAATCACTTCAGTTCTTACATTAATAGCCATGGCATTGTACTGCCACAAACAGTGCTTTTAGGCATTCCGTGTTTTTTTTTCTGTCTGTTTTAGTCACACAATACACACAGGAGTTAGTACTTGATTGCATAACCATTGTTTTTGATGACTTGATGGTCTAATAATTTTTTTCCTGACTGTATCTTCCTTTAACACCTGTATGATCTCATCTCTGGCATCCAAAGTGACTTCATCACATGCCCAATATCCAATTCAAAATCTTACATTGTATAGTAAAATCTACTCACTGCTGTATTCCTTAATATGTAATCCACAAATTACTTAAATATGCTGAAATCAACCAGATCTGTATTGAAACTACCTTTATATTTAATCCTGTTTCATAAAGCAAATGTTTTTTTTTTTTTTAGATATCATGCAGTAATCCACCCGGGTCTCAGTTTTTGCTGCACATAAATGTACTTTTAAGCCCCTGTGAGCATTAAACCTCTGCAGTTATTAAATACCTCCACCCCAGCCCACTCCTCACACTCAAATAGCTGTCAGAGAAAATTGGTGTTTTCACTGGGTGCTGCAAAGCAATATTGTTTATGTAATACTGTGTATCTGTCTTCTTTTACATTTCAAGGTCATGTCCATTTTCACGTCAAAACAAAAATACTGCATGCTTTCAGAGGCTGGAAATGATAGGCAGAGGGGGCAGATGAGAGACAGGGAGATGAATGGAATAGAGCCAAATGAGTGTAGGAATCAAAATGAAAACAGATGGAACAGAGTTGTCTGTTTTGGATTTATATGGATGGATTAAAGAAGAGGAGTGTGTGTGTGTGTGTGTGTGTGTGTGTGTGTGTGTGTGTGTGTGTGAGACATGCTCACAGTGTCTGACCGCTGGGTTGGATCATAAAGACTGACAGAGGTCAGTGTGGTGTCCGGACTCCTCCCTCAGTCTCACCGTCCGACCCAGAGGGAAAAGGCCCTGATGTTTCCTTCTCCGTTCTCTGAAGACGAAGCTGGAAAAAGCACCAGAGACTAAAGGAGGTGAGTGCAATTCCTTTTCCTTTTTCTTGGTTCACATTTAACTCACTTGACGTCAAGGACTCTGAGGTGTTATTTCGAGCATCTGTCTCCTGGAGAGGTTCCATGGTGACGGCAATTTTCACTTACTTGCCTCTGATTTAGTCGTCCGTCTCTCCACCAATTACCAGCAGTGTTCTAATTTTTTCCTGTCACACTCTTTTCATTCCGTAAATGTGATTAGTCATGTAAAACTGTTGGCTCCAATGAACCTTCTCTTTCCAAACACCTCGGTAATCATCTCAGGCAATCAGACTGAACTGCTTCGCTTCGGAAACTAATAACACGCTGCTTATATTTTTGGTGAAACGCAGGAGTGGAAGTCTAACTAAAGTCAAGCAGGTTAACAGTGAGAAAGAACATGCACTCCTCAATGCATGTTTATGTATTTGAAGCACTGGAACATAAACATTTTTCATGAATATTTAACATTACTATCAACCTCCTTGTTTTTTTTGTTTGTTTTTAAGAAAATGTTTGTATTAATTTCAAGACAGCATATGATGTCCAATATGCAAGGCTCCGAAAGACCCATAACTACTTTTGTGTCAACTTCCAAATTATTTTTTCTCTAAATTTAACCTTTCTTATGCAATTTATCACCATTTATTCTAATATTATCTTCTGCATTTTGTAGTTTTCAGTGTAAATCATGTATTTTCTCCTATTTAGTGCTCTGATCATCAAACTGTCATCTATCAAACTCAATGGGTTTTACTGCTGAATCAATGTAGAAGATGACGGTGTTTCCACGTTCACTGTGGAGCCTCTGAATGTCTAAACGGATCATATCTGATGACCATGAAAAGATGACAAACTGCATTTTACACCAATTATTTACATGTTTTAATAGGATTAGTGGATCATCTTAAACACTTAACATCAATAGATGCTTTTGGTCAATGGTGGATGTTTGGGTCTTTAAGGGTTAAAAGATAGAAAAGCATCAGTAAGCAAAAGTGAGGCCACTACATGGAGGAAAGAAATATAAGAATAAAATACCAGAATGAGGAAAAAAAGTCATAAAATATATAAAGAAGAGTGCCAGGATAAATGGACAAGCATTCGAAGAAGTGGTGACAAGCATCAGTATAAAAATACAATAAACTGAGGAAATAGTAAGAGAGTAAATAGTGAAACACTAGCATATAAAGGAAAACGAAAGCCCACAAAGTAAACATTAAAACTGTTATACAGAGAAAAAAAAGCTGAATAAATATAAAAAAAATATTGGATTATACATAGAAAAGCAGCAGAATACATAAAGGAACACTGAAATAAACAGAAAATGCCAGAGTACATGGAAAAAAAAAAGACTAAACAAAGAGAATTTGAATTAATAGTGAAAAGCAACAGAATAAGTAGGAAATTACAAGGATAAACTGACAAAACACTTGAACAAATAGTGAAAAGCTCCAGAGTAAACAGAAATACATTTGAATAAACAGAAAACACAGGAATAAATTGAGAAAAGCAGCAAAGTAAACAGGAAAAGGACCAGAATAAATAGAAAAACAGTGAAACAAATAATGAAAAGCACCATAAATCAAAAAAAGCATTAGAATAAAATGTAAAGTATAGGACTTTAACAGAAAAAATGGACAAATTAACTGATAAACACCAGAAACCTGCAATACATGTAAATAATTAAGGTAAAATGCAGTTTGTCAGCTTTTCATCAGTGTCAGATATGATCCATTTGGACGTTCAGAGGCTCCATAGTGAACGTGGAAACTTCTGCAACATTGATTCACCAATAAAACCGTGGAGTTTGATCAATGACAGAGACACTTGTTTTTATGTTCAGTTAATGATATATTTTGCTGAAAAGTTACTTTTTTCTTCGGTTTTCTCTGTTTTAATATAATAAGCTTTGAATTTACATGATCAGTGAATTAAATCTAGGAAAATACCTGATTTTCTGTTTACTGAAATAGGCAAAGTGCAGAGGATAACACAGGGTGTCCACAAAGTCTCCTTACAATTTAAAAAGTGTATTACAAAAGCAATTGATGAGATACATAAATCAGATTTGTTCTCTGTACTCAGTGGTTATTAAAGTTTTTAATCACATCGTGGGATCATCTGCAATCAAATCATTGATCCATTTTTCCTCAAGAGATCAGTTACTGCAAATGTTTACCATGACCTGAATATGTGTCACCACAACTGGATGATCTTCAACCAACCATCATTTTCCAGGTAGATGGTTCTCCACCACATTGGGTACTGCATGTTGGTGGGTTCCTAAATCAAACATGTCCAGACCAGTGGATTGGAGGGGATGGTCCAATTCCCTGACCACTTTGTTTACCAGATATCACTGCCCTGGATTTCTTTCTGTGGGGTTATGTTAAAGATATTGTGTATCGAACAAATATACGGGACATCAATGACCTGAAGCAAAAGATCACTGACGCCATTGATGAGGCTGTGCTTCAGCCAACATGGAAAACAAATCCAGTACCGTCTGGATATGTGCTTTATGCAACTAATGGTGCCCATGTAGAGGTGTACTAAATGAGGCAAAAAACTTAAATATCAACTTTTCATTTTGTAATAATATCCACAGATTAGCCTGTTCATTTGTTTTTCTAATAAATTTGTTAAATTGTAAAGAAACTTTATTGACACCCTGTATTATAAATGGTAATAAATGACTAAATGTTAAACGAAAACAAAAATGAACTAGAAATCACCACTAAAACAGCTGTAGAGGTAAATGATAAAGTGCAGAGATTAGTGAGTGTTCATTTAATACTGACTTCAGTTCATGTAAATAAAGGTTGTCATTGTTCTGAGGTCAATAAGTGTGGGTTTTATGACCATGTTACCATCATGGTCCTCTGTTTACTGACCATAGTATGACTAGTGTTTCCTACTTTTACACCAGAGGTGTCTAACATACGGCCTGCGGGCCAAAACCGGCCCTCCTAAGGGTTCGATCTGGCCGTGGGATAAATGTACACAGTACAAAAATTACACAGAACTCAACAGTCAAGGTCACCTATCAAAGAGTCTTGACAAGTTGTTTTGATGATAAAGTTATGTTTTTTAGTTCCAGATGCTTGTTACTAAATGTTCAGTGTATTTGTGGATCCACTGGGATCTGTTAGTTGTAATGCGTATGTGTAAATAAGTTGAGGCATAATATTGTTAAAATTCATTTATTTTTCTAAAGAAATTTCAGGTTGTTCACATTTTTTGTTTAAGGATAGTCTGTAATGTGAACATTTGTATGTAATGTTTTGGTTTTTTTTGCAGTAAAATGAGAAAAATTAGGAGTTGTCATTGTTTATTATTGTATTGGTTTGGCCCATTTGAGATTAAGTTGGGCTGTTCATGGCCCCTGAACTAAAATGACTTAGACATCCCTGTTTTACACCAACTGTCTTCATAACAAGCCCAAACTATTTTTTTTCTGTTTCATGTGCATCCATTTGTCTCCCTCCTCAAGCCAACCCCCATCCAACCCCCCCGGTCTCTGCGATGGCGTTCCTGGAGCAGATGCGTTCCCCCCACCTCTCCTTCATCCAGACGGTGGTGTCCCTGTTCCTGGGAACCGTGGCCCTCCTGTCATCGAACTGGTGCGTGGGGAAACAGAAGGTGCCCAAGCCGCTGTGCACGCCCACCAAACACAGCAACTGCATCCCCGTCCCCGGCGTGTCTAACACCTCCAGCATCCAGTTCTCCTGGGAGACCGGGGACGACCGCTTTGTGTTCCCCACTTTCCACACCGGCCTGTTCATCACATGTGAGGAGAACATCTACACGGACGTGTGGGGTGAGAACACACGGATGACACACAGACACAGAAAGTAGAAACTCAACACACATATAAGAACAGAAGGAAAGAGCAGCTTGATGAAGAAGGGTTTACATGCTCAAAAAAACAGCACAGGATCCAACACTTGTTCCTTAGCACTGGGTTCTTAACCCATAAATGAATTTTTTTTTCTATATTTAACCTTCCTTAAATCATTTATCACCATTTATTACCACATAATCCTCTGTATTTTGCCTTTTGTTTTGTGATAATCAGGTATTTTCCTTAATTTAATTTACCAATCAAGAAGATGTTTATAAAACCTCAGATTAAAGTTGAGGGTTATTATATCAAAGCCAGAGAAAACTAAAGAAAAAGTGATTTTTTTCACTGAAATACAGTATGTCAATAACTGAACATAAACCAAGTGTCTCCATCACTGTCAGTTATTAAACTTAATGGGTTTTACTGGTGAATCAATGTTGTAGAAGATGATGGTGTTTCCATGTTCACTACGAAGCCTCTGAACGTCCAAATGGGTCATATCTGATGACCATGAAAAG
>JAPQRP010000029.1:3629764-3652693 GCA_037367295.1 Apogon hyalosoma
AATAATATTTGAGCATTGAGACCTGATGTATCAAATATGATACAAAATTGAAACTCATACATGGAAATTGATATTTGTAAAAAAAAAAAAAAATTTTTTGGTTGTTCAGAAGGACCAATAAAGTCTCCAGTTTCAAAGAACTGGAATTTTCTGTCAGTGACTTAATGGTTCAGGCTTTACAGGGTTAACATGTCATGGTATTGATTTTTTTTTTACACATAAAAAACATTTATAAAGCTCTTTCCACAAAGAGAATATATCACTGCTTTAAGAAAATACATCATTATAGTGTAAAAATGCAACTGGCAACTGTAACTGGTATCGTAATCACTCGTAAATAATGACTCCAACTCCAAACTTTTTCCTTTCTCCCTATCTTTTAGAGTGAAAAAATAAAGTCATATTATGAAAATATTTACATCTACAAATGATCTTTTAAAAAAATGTGAATAACATGAACAAACTGAGACTTCATAAGAAAAATAAGTGCAATTTTAACAATATTATGCCTCAGTTTATTATTTACATGTGTGTTACAACTTGCAGATCACAGTGGATCTACGAATACACAAAGCATTTAGTAATAGGCAGAATATTAATAAAATTAAATTGTTTTTTCTTAGAACATTTAAGGTTGTTAGTATATGTTCAGGTTATTCACATTTTTTGTGAAAGAGTAGCTTGTAAATGTAAAAATAATCATGTAATTTTACTTTTTTTTTTTTTTTTTACACTAAAACAAAGAGAAAAAAATTGGAGTTGTCATTATTTGTACGTTATTATGATACTATTTTACTGGTTCAACCCAGTTGAGATTGTATGTTTGTATGTGGCCCCTGAACTAAAATAAGTTTGATAACCATTGTTTGTTAAAATCTTTAGTGTAATCTTTTCATTTCAGAAATTCATACTGCAGACCAGATTGGATGCTTTGGCAGGCCAATTTTTGGCCCACGGGCTGCATTTTTGACGTCCCTGCTGTAGATTATTAGAGTATTTCTTTGCAACCACGTCTTGGATACATTAAGCAATATATCAGGTTAAAATATGACTTTATTTATCCCACAGTGAGGAAATTCAAGTGTTGCAATACTGGAGTAGTAGTCATTACTTCAAATAATGTAGCTTTAATTAAAGACTGAATAAGTGTCCACTGTAGTAATGTTATGCATGAAAGTGTTAAGCATTTGAAGATTCAATCATCACTAAAATATATACAGTATCATACAAGAGAATTAAAGAATCCAAACAGAAGGGTCAAAATTGTCCTGACAGTATTTAAGGTTTATTGAATGATCTGCACAGTCACGTCATGCAAAAAGTACTGGTTGCCACTGAACAGCGTGAATTAAATTAGCAAAAGAAACATTATGAATAGGGCGTCATGGCATGCAGTGGTTAGCACTGTCACCTCACAGCAGGACACTGTCAGTGTGGGTGTGGGCTGTCTGTGGGCACTCTGGCTTCCTCTGACCGTCTAAAGACATGGACTGTTATGTGTTAATTGTTATGTGTTAATTGGTCACTCTGGAGGTGTGAATGTGAAAGTGTTTATATGTATCAGCCCGGTGATGAACTGGCGACATGTTGAAGGTGGTGTTGATGTCAGCAGGGATAAGCTCCAACACTGACACAACCCTCTAGAGGATTAACAGGGTCAGAAACGGACTGCGAGCTATAGATGAGTTTATTTCTTATTGTATCGAACAGGACAGTCAGATAGGATGGGATGTGTTTTTAACACCAGGTGTCTGGAGAAGTACATAACATAAATACATATGTGCGATCAAATCTTGCATATTGAATCTTTACCCATTGTGAATTTCCATTGCTAGCTATTTCAAAAGACTACCTATAATACTAATGGTTCTGTCAGGTAACTTACGTCATAGTCTGTTGTCAAGTACATGCGAATACTAAGTCATTGCTCTGTTACTCAGGCATGGTCAGAGACATGTTGCCTCCTTCACAGGCTGTTCCAGCACTGGTAGTGACAGAGATTTGTTGTATTGTCCGATTACCTGGGCTGTGATGGACTGGTCACTGACCCCCTGCAGCAGACACCAATCTAAGATGACACATTATCGGCCACTGCTGGGTCACCTCTCTAGGACAATGGTGGAGTGCAAAGCTTAAGGCTGCACAAACAACAAGCATGAACACATGCTTTCCGCTCAATCTCGCTCACTGACTGCTGCTAGTTTACTTGCACTTATCACCCAGAAACAACGACGGGTATGCCACTTCCAGTGGCTGCTCCCCACAGGTTCTGCCAGTGCATGTAATTGATTTAATTAAAAGGTCCAGTGTGGTGCCTTTATGTCAGTTTTTGACTGAATTTATGCCTCTCTTATTTATAAGTAATACACAAAGCATAGTTAATGTCGTAGACATGACCAGTACAGGTACACTCTAAAGCAGAATGAAACTTGACAACTCTGAAACAAATGTCACACGTTAGATTGAACCCCCAGTTCTAACAAAAGTCCAGAGAGAACACAGACAAATGGACTCTTCAGTGTATGGAACGATTATTTCTTGGATGCTGTAACCTATGTCTGCTGTTCTTTACATTTTGGATGGTTGAATGCTCATTCTGTGTACATTAAATATGTGTACATTAAATCTACCTTCTGCTCTTCTTCTGTGTGCATCAGTGTGGCCTGGTTTGCCTTCACTGTCTGCATGTCTGCCGGGGTCTCCACCCTCAACAACTACACCAAGAAAGTCCTGATGGTGGGACCCAGGCGCAACTCAGGCCTTAACCCCTGCAGCTTTAATTTTGTGGGACTCCTCCCCCCTGCTCCTTATTACACCCCTCCAAACCCGTCCATCACGCTGGCCTGTCCCCCGTCTCCCCCTCGTATCTCCCACCTATCCCCTTACTATGAGCCCCCGTCCAGCAAACTACCACTGTCCTCCTCTTTCTCATCCTCTCCGAGACTCACCCACTCCTACTCCTTTCCTCTCCAACACTCCGCTTCCTTCCCTCCCCCTCCTCCCTCCCACCCTGCGCCTGGATCTCCCTTCCACCGCTCGTCCCTCCCTTCTCCATTTCCCTCACCGACCCGCTCCATCTCTGTCCACATGCCCCTGCCGCGACACCAGGAGGACATGTGCCCCAGATACGGGACAGAGGAAGACTTTAGCCCACTTTAAGCTACTAATCCAGAGTTTTTCTATGACTGTTATTATTACAGTGCAGTTTATTGTTTGTCCTGTGCTCTGAATTACACGGTTCAGCCGCTCAGTGACCCACTGAATCCTCTGACCATTATAACTGTTCTAATAGATGAATGACAAATGGAGATGTCCTGGTAATAACTGATATCTGGGTCTGAACTGTAAATGTTTTGTAACCTGAGTACAGCACAAATGCAGCCTAGAAACCCACTGTAACTGTATGTGAGTGTTTTTATGTGATTGTACTGGGGGCTGGAGGTGGGAGGCATGATGTGGTCAGACATCTCCCAAATTGTAGATGCTACTTTGGATATGTGGATGTTTTGTATTTCTTCAGACTTCAGATGGAAATTAACCTGTTGCTAAACTGGTACAACACATTTTCCTCTCTGAGATTGATATTTTTCTGTACATCATCCCTGTTAACTACAACAAAAGAAAAAAAAATGAAGTTTATATAAAATAAACTTGATGAAGTGACCGATGGCTGTTGAAACAGGACACTCCTTAAATGAAAACAATCTTCGCATAAATTTGTCTTAATCATGAAAACCAGAGGAACAGAAAAATAAAACAATGACTGGTTTTTAATCAACTTTTAATATCATAAAAATCATCGTCATCTCTAATGAGAAATAACAGTAGCAACATTAAATCAGCATACATAGCATTGTAGGAAACAAAACATATTTACACATTATATCTCATTGGGGAAGTTGCATATGTGTGTGGGGAAAAAGTGTTTATTTTGAGTATAAGTGTGTTATTAGTGATATAAGTCTGAGATGATGCTATTTTGTGTTATTGTGATTAAAAGATGATTTAATAAAAGTGGTATAAGTGTAATTCAGATACTGTTTACATTTTGAACTGGAATAAACTAAAATTCTTCTGACTAGACTGGATTTTATCATATCTGTTACAGTACAACAGTGTAATACTCCTGAGCAGGGTCAGATCATCCAGCAAATAGCATCGAGTGGATACGCTGTGACTTTGTGCATCTATACAAAAACAAAGTTGATTTCTTTCTAATAGCAAATAATTACAAAGCAAACTCAACTGTATCAAGTTTACATTTTATATCATTGCATAGTCTTATTATTAGATTACACAAATATACATGTCACAATAGAGATTTTCAACAGGCACAATGTTACCAAAAACTTTAAAAAATCTACATTGCAGTTAATCTCTATTTTATCAGACACATTACATAAAGTAAAACCAGAGCAGATATGTGAATTAAAGGTTGATGAAAAAATAACAAAATTTAAAAAACACAAATGAACTCACCCCTTTTCATTAAAAAAAATTCATCCTCATGTAAATATACATAAAAGAAACCAAACACAGATTATGTTCTTCAATCTGCCTGTTATTATCCATAGACGTCAATAGATCTTAATTTATCCTAGAATCATATATGAATTAAGGCCATTTTTGTTCAAGAACAAAAACAATATTCATATTCCAGCTGAAAGGGTAGGTCCAGATGGACATTTTAGGCTGGTTCTTCCTAGCTCTAGTGTCCTTCTCATGCCGTTTTCTTGCGTAACACAAAGTAAGTAATGGAGGAGATGAATGTGAGAGCAAAGGCGATCCATGCGAGGATGAAGCAGTGGCCATACCAACCGTTTTTCTCATCACGGTGGAAGATGTCTGTGTAGATGGAGGCTGCAATCATGATGCACAGGCCTGGAGTGAAGCAAACAATGAGGTGAAGGCAAAGATAGACACAATATTTAAGCTAAATATCAATGGAAAGAAACAAGACAAATAAAAACAACAAATGTAAAATACTTACATGCAAGAACCTGGAAGATGCCGGAGATGGTGAACCTTTTTCCTTTTTCCAGAGTGAAGAGCTGAGCCACAAACACAAAGATGCCCAGGATGGAGAATATACAAGCGAGCACTGAGCTGGCCTGCACCGCCTGGAGGTAATCTGCAGGGGGAGCCAGAGAGAGCCACACAATGTGGAAGCTGGAAAGAACTGGAGTGTGTGTGAGTGTTTATAAAGGGGTATGTGCTGATCACTCTGCATTACACTGACACGCCCAGGAAACGGTAATGTTCAGCACCAATGTCAAACATCAGCTGCAGAGTGGAATGGCAGGAATGCAACTTTAAAACATCTCAAATGTTCTTGGACTTCAAAACACTCTCGTAGTAGTGCCTGGCAAAGAAACACGCGGTATTTGTGCGTTTTGTGCGTCCAGTGTTGAAAATAATGTATAAACAATAACTCTTTACTTTCATGAAGCTGCGTTGCTGTCTTTGATGTTGAGCTGCAGCATCATTTTGAGAAATATGAATGAAAATGAATGCACTTTGAACACTGCAAACCCCTGCTTTACCATGTGTTTGAAGAAATAACGTACGTAGTTATGTCATTATTTTGTGCATTTAATGTGTTATACACCTGCCAAAATATTAATGTTCCCTGATAATGACTTGTAGCATATCTGAAACACACTGGACATATGCAGACCGATCTCTTTCATACACTGATCTTGCTTGGTTGCTCTATTCACTTGGGATCATCATCTGCTTTTTCAGCTTGTTATTATGTAGTGTTTTGGTGCTGCAGGTGTTGCATGCATCTTTCTTTGACTGGGTGGGTGTGTGGCTTACCGGATGGGTAGTGTGAGCCCGTGGGAAGATCAGTGTAGTTCCATACTCCGTTCACCTGTACCCATCTGGCCCACACATCAGTGGACATTGTATCAGTCATCCACCAGGCCTAATGGGGAGGTCAGACACATTTTCCTTACTCATTGGAATACCAGAGGTTATATATGTTCAAACAACCTGAAACATGTTGTGTTGTAACATGGCTGACAGTCAGACGGAGCAATGTGCTAACCACAAGAATAACTCCAGCATGTTACGCTCACCACAACACAGGCAGGAATCCCACATATTTATGCATGCATGTATAGAATGTGTAGGTCTAGCCGACACTTTGCTGGTGGTTTACATGTGCACACAGATCCACTTGGTGGTGACAACACCGCAGTCGGCTCATCTGTCACAAAGAAATGTCAAATATGCAGCTCTGGAGAGTAGAGCGGGCCGGCGATGAGGGGAAGAATGAGGCCTCAAGTGTTGAAAGAGAGGTGAGCAGCCAATCACTCATCTCTCTGGACTCTGTGCTGTCTGTCAGTGTGTTACATATGCACATAATTCCCCAGTGTAGTCATTTTAACACTGAAACTAGGGAGGAAGTTAGGGATTAGAAAGGGGTAATTATGCCTTGAGGCTGAAGGCAGGCTTTGTGTGTGCAGAAAGGCGATAGTTGCGTGCAGTGCAGGTGTGCTCTAATCAAACTGCAGCATTTAAAGGGCAGAAATCGAACCACAGTCTTACTTACATTGTCAATGGTAGCCACCAGGAGGAGGATGATGCCTATGATATGAATGCCAAAGATCGCAGCAAGGAGAATCAGCATGATGACTAATCTGGAGAGACAGTGACAATGGGAAAATCTTGTCAAGCCACCTTCCAAAGTTTATTATGCAAGATGAACATAACTGGAAGGCCAACTAATGTAAGAAAACACACACACACTCTTGTCATAATTCAATCAAGTAAAGAACAAATACCAATGGATCTACACCTACTGCCTGCTAACAGACACTCCTTACATGGATTTTATTTGAGCCATGATGTACTTAAGGTTGTGTTTCAGCCACATTTAACACAGGAACCAGAAGACATTCCCTTTCATGCATTTTTAGCCTTCCATGAAAAAAGATGTTAAGAGTATAGAAGCCATTAATGACAGCTCCAAACACATATTCAGAGCACCAAGGCAAATGTCAACCCCTGGCACCCACTCAGGGTGTGACTTCACAACTTCTAATTACTTTGAGTTACAGCTAACACACTCCCAGTTAAAATTCTGCAAATAGAATACAAGATCATTAAGAATCAGAAAAAGGATAAAGGCAGAGGTGTTTGGGGCGTGTGTGTGAAGGACGGAGCTCAGTAAAACAGTCGGCTCATTTGGAGGGAAACACGTATTGTTTGAAAGAGTTTTAAAGAGGGAAGTTCTTGGTGAGCAGATGAGTTTGGACTTGTCTTTTGTAGTTTCAAAATAGAGGCCACTCCTTATAATAACTGTCGAGAACGCCTGCCTACCTGGCCCACGCCCGATGCCCAGAGATTGAGGCACAATACAATCTATACACTGCTGCCAGTAAAACTACTAAAATAATATTCTTCCCACTGTTCTTTCATTCTCATATTGCCTGAACCTATTGTCAGACTTTCCTGTGTAGGTGGCACCGTGATTGAGAGACTGGCTCGGTGTTATCTTTTACAATGTCACATGTATGAGAACTATGCTCAGCCGCATCCGGAGGCTGCACTGGGCGTGAGCAGGAGGAAAAAGACACATCTGGAATGTGCTGGTTCTCTCCACGCTAAAGGAGTGGTCAAGGGCTGGGTCCATACACACACTCTTGCAAGCTCGCCAGCTCACTCACACGCAACAGAACTCATACACCACCACGGAGCGCCAGGGCATGCTTGTCGTACATGTGACTACGCCTGGCACATCTACGGACACACACCTTAAACCTGCTCTGAGAACAGTTCACTTAAACCTTGACCTGGTGTGTGCTTCTGAAGTGTGAGTCTGCCTAAAGGTCTGTGTGCAGACCCACTGATTTGCTCTGGAGTCATTTCACCAAACTTTAATAGATGACTTCAGGATGGAAAAAATAACAAGTGAAGTCCAATGCTTGCCAATTGGACACTTTAATTTCAAACATTCATGTGGCACTGTTCAATAGAATGTCTTCCAAAACTGTCTCCTCTGAAAACAAGACATGTCAAATGTTCCTGCATTGCAGATCTGGCCTCGATGTGGCTCATTTTCCACTGAATGAAACACAATATAAATAGTTGTGGCTTAGTTTTATAATGGGAAAAATACAAAGAGGAAAGGCAAAAGAAAACCTGTCTTTTTAAACATATAATATTTGAACTATAGGAAATGAACACATCTGGAATGCAGCCTCACCTGGACAATAATAAAGTAATAATAGCAATAGTAAAGTTGCCTTTACTTTTGGCCTTGACCAGTGTTTGGTTAAATAAATGGTTAAATAAAAGGAAGCAAACTCCTATTCATGTACCAGTACAAGCACCAAGAATAAATAAGAACATCAGAAGAAAGTCGAAGAAAAGTACAGAATGAAGTTTTTACTTACCGTTAGTTGACTGATTGTCTCTTAAAGTCTAATCCCTCCTTCTCTCAAGGATACAAATTTCAGACTCAGAGTTGAAACGCACAAACACAAGAAAATACCCATCCGCCCACTTTTACCCTGCCCTCTTTTTAAGTCCACACCCCAGACAAACCTCGCACTTGCTTCATCACATAATCTCTCTCCTCCCCCTTCCTCTCCTCTTTGCTTTCTCCCCTGTCCCACCCTCTCTCCTTCTTCCTCTTCTTTTTTTGTCTTACCTTACACACATGCAAAAGCTTAAAATATTTCAACATCTCTTGCAGCTAAGGAAGGCAGTCCATTTTTTTTCCCTCCGTTTTGTTTATTTGGTGTCTCATGTCTTTGTCACTCAGCTGATGGCAGTGATTTTTAGTTGATGACTCACTTTAATGTTTGACGTGGTGGTGGTGGTGGTGGGGGGAACTCCCACAACACTGGACACTGACAAAGACTCTGTGAGTGCTGCCATGGCGACAGACGGCAGCCAATCACAGTTACATTGTTGTATATATAAACAGTCTCACACATACACACGCACTCAGGCTACAGCGTAAGTGTGGTTTTGTTCCAGATCACCACCCAGCGTCTTTTCCCGCTTTTGTTGCTGAGGAAGGAGTTTCAGGATGAAGGAATGTTGTTGGTTGCGAAGGAGAAAGAGGTGGGGACAAAATGTGTGCAAGTCATAGCTTGAGTGAGAAAGAAGGAGGGAAGTGGAGGGCGGGGGTGACCCTGACAGAGAGGAAGATGGAAAGAGCTGGTGGACATGAAGCCAATGAGGGAAGAATTTTGTTGAGGGGTGAGGATGGGGTGGGAAGGCAGTCGGAGACTTTTCACTCGGCTGTAAATCCATTTTTACTCACAGTCATTGTTTCATGGCAGATGACAGTTCCACTGCCATCATGAGTCAAAGTCATCTGCCTTTAGATCAGATCACACGTATTTTGATGGAAATAATTTATCTACCAATATCAGCAGAACGTAATAACATAATAGCACATAATAACATTTGCTTGATAGTCACTGAGATCACTGATGCCATTGTCCGTGGATGTTTCAAAATAACACTGTGGTTTAGATTCCTGTGGTAAATTATTGACATTAATGGTGAGAAGAGCCACATTGCCAAACATGTCTCACAGCCTAAAAGCAGCCTTTCAGTATAAGATGTCCAAAGAAAGTAAAAGACTATTTTTAATAGGGTTATTCATAGAGAACAAGGTCCGTTCTGCTGGTTAGTTATACTCAAGATGTAGGAAGTATCAAAGTACAACCACTCCACTAAGTAGAGCTTTCAGATACTTCGGATACATCTACATTTTCTTCTCCTAACATTTTCAAAGCAGCGCCATTTTTTTTTTTTTTTTTACTTTTAATGCATTTGAAATTGCAATTAATTTTTATTTTGCAGCATAGCATGCCTTCCCAACATCAAGACAGGTTTCAACCTATATGGATGGCACTATAGCACTTAGTGAATCGTGCATAAAAGATGTAATGAGACATCTGTGTCATCTATCATCTATTTGATGAGATATTTGAGACCTGGAGAACTAACAGTGTAATGGATGATGGGGGTTCAGTAGCTTTGCACAGTTACAACTGATAGAGAAGTACATGTATGTACTTTTTACTTTTATTCTTTGAGTACATTTCAGAGCTTGTAGTTTTGTACATTTATTTGAAGCACTGAATCACTAGGCCTACTTGTACTTCTACCAGAATATCATGCAACTACAGCCCCAATTCCAAAAAAACGTTTGAAGGTCTCTGTAAAATGACAACAGATTGCAATGATTTGCAAATGTTATAAACCCATATATTATTCACAATAGAACATAGAAAACATATCAAATCTTTAAACCAACAAAATGTGCCATTCATTCATTCATTTTCTGAACTTGCTTTATCCTCACTAGGGTTATGGGGGTCACTGGAGGCTATCCCAGCTACTTACAGGGCCATGTTTACCACTGTGTAACATCCTGATGAGACCCAGTAATGGGCGTTTAGGGAGGGGAATGTTGTCCTGGGTCTTTTATACCAGATTTTTTGTTTCATGATGTTCTAAAGGTTTTCCATTGGTCAAAGGTCTGGACTACAGGTGGGCCAGTTCAGGACCCAGACTCTTCTACTATATGAAGCCATGCTGTTATGTAATAAATGCAGTAAACAGTTTAGGATTGTTTTGTTGACGTATTCAAGGTGTTTCTTGAAAAAAAGATTTCATCTGGATGGGAGTACATGTTTGTCTAAAATCTCTCCACTTTCCCAGTGTGAAAGGTGTCCATTCTATATAGGTACTAGTGCACCTTCATGCCAACAGTATTTGTCCTGTAGATAAAGAGATATTCAAAGATATTCTGAAATTGTTGTACAATTTGTAGATGCAGTTTTTTGCAGATTGGTAAACCATTCTGAGACTCTGCCTCTATAAGATACTCTTGGTTAGATGTTACCGACCTGTTGCTGTTTCATCAAATTAGTTACAAAATGTTCCTCTAGCTCTTTATTTTTTGTACTGCTTAGTTTTCCACCCATTTGTTGCCTCCATCCCAACTGTGACATCCATCTCATTCAAAACTACCTGAACTCTTTCTCTTGTTTAAACATTTGATGTGTTTTTCTGTGATCTACTGTGAAGACAATGCACGTTCATCAGATTTGCAAATCATTGGATTGTTTGCATTTACATTTTACAAAATGTCTCTTTTTTTATGTGGATTGTATCTGTACTTCTGCATGAGTAAAGAATGTGTGCAATTTTATCACATCTGTCCTCAAATACTCTGCTTATGTACAGATTTGAGATAATTATTTTCTACATTTCAGATCCACATATTATACTTATTCCATTATATTTGTCTCTCTTTCCAGTCCACTCAAAACATGTATTTCCACAGGGGTTGATTCAGAATGTCTTTAATGGGTTGATAAAATTCTCCTCATTATACTGTATAATAAATAAGTCTTTAAAAACCAAAAGCTGAAAACAGGCCTGTTCTTTTTGAACTTACAAAAATTCTGCCTTTTTTTTTTTTTTTTTTAAATAAATGCACCAATTGCAAAATTATTGGCATATGCCAATAATTACAAGGACAACTGGGCTGGTAACCAATATCATTCTCACTTTCTGCTTCTTTATTTTGTTTTTGTTTTAAGTTATCTTCCCTTCGCAAATGTATTTTCATTATATAACTAAAAATACAATTTATTTTAAAGTTGCTCAATCATTCCTCACATTATCTTTCAATGAACACAGAGTCAAATGTATAGATTTATGAAAAACCTTTAATATAACATGACTGATAAATATCTGCAACTGGCATTTGTGGAAAAAAAAACAAAAACATATCATATATTGACACTGATATTGGGTGATATCAGAAAATTAAATACCAATGCCCAACTGACATATTGGTCCATCCCTAGACTTTTTCGAGATACATGGTTCTCACGCTACAATCACATCATGATCTTATAGAATATGATTGATTACTGGAGATTAAATTTCACAAAGGCAAATAAAGTAGATAAAATGAGCTCAACCTTCAAAATGTACAGCAGTAAAATACAACATATACATTAATACAGAAGTGACGGAGACCATTTTACTGCCCAAAGATGACTATTATACTTTACTGGTAATACATACTCTTATTAAAGACCTTGAAGTTTAACTTGTAGTAAAGTATTTTCACAATGTGACATTTGCACTAAAGTTACAGATCTGAATACTTCAT
The DNA here is from genome assembly GCA_037367295.1 of Apogon hyalosoma. Lineage (NCBI taxonomy): Eukaryota > Metazoa > Chordata > Actinopteri > Kurtiformes > Apogonidae > Apogon > Apogon hyalosoma. The sequence goes on from JAPQRP010000029.1 coordinate 3,641,928, forward strand.
CCCCCGTTGTGTATTAACCACTTAAAGAATTTCTGTAATAGATGTGGTTAACACAACTGTGTCTGCACACCCACAAATCTAGTTTCATTATAAGACAAGTCCATTAATGCTGTTTTCTTACTGGGGTTCAAAGGCTGAAGATGCCATCAAATAATGAGTTAGTGTGGAGCAAAAGGGAACAATATAGATACACACTGGAAAATGAAACATAAGATCAATTTACTAACAGGGAGTGTGTGTGTATACCAGTGGCATTGTGTCACTCCCTTGCAGCGTTTGTGCACATGGACTACATGTGTATTTTTTTTTTTTTTTGAGTACAGTTTGTAGATAATGCTTTTACTTAAGCAAGGTATTAAATGCAGCAATATTTAAGTATTTTCAAAGTATGTTATAAAAAGTATTAGTACTGAAGTAAAGGATCCAAATACTTTTTCAACTCTTAGCCAGAAATCTTAGGCCCCGTTGAAACAGAATTTTCTCAAATACATTCCTGTTAAGTTTTACGCAGAGACAACAATTAAGATGAGACTTCAGCTAATGGAAAAATCTGCACACTAACGGTAATGAAAAAAAAATCAGGCAGGAAATTCAGATATACACAAGCAGATACATGCTGATAAAAATAATCCGGGTGCGGACTGTGAGACTGAGGTCACTTGTTTTCTTCTGACGAGTATAAAAATATGCCAAAACACTAACATGCCAAAGAAGTGTGAGTCAAGGGCACCAGCTCAGCAGAGTTCAGTACCTGGTCGTCAGTATCATGTCAGGCTTCTTCAGCCTCAGGTATGAGCCAGCAAGACAATAACAGGTTGCAGACATAATTTACAAGGCAGCAGAGCCTGCTGTGGAGTTGAACAGGACTACATGAGCAGGGTCAGGAGTTTATGCACACGATTTACTGACCTCTTCCTTAGGAATGAGACAAAGCCACTTTTCCTTTCATGAAACCTACAAAGAATAGTGTGTATTTCTAAACTGTTGTCATGGAAAATAACCTTTTTCATATGAGCGCAGAGAGACTAAGAACGCTGGAATGCTAAACATAGACACCACTAAATACTGTCTCTGCCATGGTAACACTTCAGGTCTGTGTGCTTTATGCATATCACTAATTTCCATGACAACTACCGAACTCCAAGGAAGCCACAATCAATACACTTTTATTAAAAAAGGTCTGAATAAATGTTCATACATTCACGTTCAACAGCCTGAGTATCACAAACCATCATCAATATACATATATCAGCATTTGAACCATGAGAAAGAATGTCAAACCATTGAAATTCAGAATTTTAGGTTTGGATTATAATGGTCTAAGGTTGTCAAAACCATCACCACATCTACATCTTGTAGCTAATACAAACATCTCTACTCATGTCAGCCACCTCCCTTTATACATGCAACAGCTCATAACCAAACTAAGGCTGAAGTACAGTTTGACTTAACATAAAAAAGTGACACATGCGACTAGGGCTGGTTGTGAGATAAAATCTGAAGTAGATATGGAGCATAAAAAAGCTATAGAGGGACACAGAGAGTGAGAAAAAAATGACAGAGAAGAATGTGATCAGGCCTGATTCTGTTGGGCGTGTGGACCCCACCTTGCAGGTGAGGTAAGCCATGGTTTGTAATGTACTAGAAACAGTGATGCGGCACTCCCTCTACCTAATCCCTGCAGCATAACTTTACAGAGAGCAGAAGGAATAACAGTGAATCTAGTGTACATGCCTGTGGAGCAAAAACTACTTTTTGTTACTGAAGTTACGCAACAATCAAGGTTTTTGCAGTTCTTGGTATTTTTGGGAGAGGAAATGGCATGAGTCAGGCATCAGTCAGCTATCATTTTCGGAGTAAAGCCTGAGTGGGTTTTTGACCACGCCACTGTCTACTGCTGTATGTACAGGGAGGCAGGGTAGGACCTTAGCCGCGACACGTTTTTTTAGTTCCAAACACAAGTCAACAAATCACATGGCTGCAAACTGTTGAAGAAGACCAATGGAGTGGCTTTCTCAACAAACAGCCCTTTGTGGTGCTGCTTCTGCTGATCAGTACTGGAAAAACCAGAGTCATAAAGACACAGGAACAGTTGTGATATTGTCTGAGAGGCCAAGTGTTGTGTGTATAAGTATTAATGGTGATTCCTTGAGATCCTTTCTCAGGGTAGGCTGGTTCAGGGTGGTTCTATTAGTTCCAGTTTACTGCACATGGTGGCACCATTAAAGAGCTGGATGCAGGGCGGAGTCTGAAGCCCCCTGAAATACACAGAACTGAAACCACACTACACTGACACTTTTCCTTGCAGAGTTTGACTTATGTGACCTGTCAAGAGGATAACTTCTGCAATACAGCAACATTTTACTACAGCTCCTCTATTACAGATTACTAGTCAGATTTACTGTTATAAATCCACTACATCTGTAATTATCTTTACCCAGGATTATATATTATCAGCCTTATTTGTTCATCTGTCATTGATGTGTCAAAACCACTGCAATTTTCATGAAACCTAGTGGAGAGGTAAGGCATGAGGATGAACACTAAGAAAATTCTAATACTCACTCCTGAGTCCTTCAATGCCTCTGCCTCTTTTTAGTGAAGTGATCAATGCTGTTAGTGCAGACAACTGGCTTCCAGCACAATACAGACTTAAACACAAACTTCACGTTAGCACACAAGTAAATCTCCCGTAAAGAACCTGTACAGTTCAGAGCAGCTCCATGAAAACAAGGAAGAGCCAGGAAAAGATGTTCACTTTGTTTAAGGCTGGAGAGCTTCAGGCTAACTCTGAACTTTACAGTTTAGTTAGTAAACAAACAACACCAATCAGCTGCACTGGCTGACATAAAGGAGGACAACATGGGCTGTAATTTGTGTGTGACTTCAGCATTATTCACAAGGGACTAGTATTATCTGTGAGCCTTTGGTTATGCGTAATGATCTAAATCCTGTGTGATTCCACCATGTTTGTAATTTTATAAAGTAAAAATTAGACTGTAACTGACATAGGTCCAGTTATAATATTAGTCCTGTGCAAGCATTTCTGTAATGTGGTGGAATATAACAGATTGTTTCTGCCACACATTTATTCAGCCTTTTTCTTGGACGATAGAGATAATGGTGATAATAAATCAAAGTTTTAAAAGTCTTCTAGATGGAAATCCAGGAGGCTTATGTTGTGATATAACAACGATCTTCACAGTAAGAGCTAACTCAAATCTTTCAGAAGAGCAAAATCTGAAAAGATGATGAGTTGGATATGACAGCTACAGTGAGGAACATTTCTATTTTTGAACAGTTACACATCTGTACGTGGTGAAATTGCCCTTGACATCAGAACAAGGGGAATGAAGTCATTCAATGAGTCAAAAACAGGCTTTGCATATCCCATGCAAATGCACTAGGTTATACCAGTTCCATGTGAATAGAGCTTTAGTAATATTATAGAAGGAGAAGAACTGTTGATCCTAGTACTGTTAGTTCTCTTCTAACTATTGATTGTTTATAAGGCTGATAACGAACAGATTTCTCTCCAGATGTAAAGCAAATTTTAACCAAATTTTTGGATAATGGGTAAAATTTCTTTAAATGAATTTAATGGTAAGGTTAACTGAACATTAAAAGCTGGTTCTTCATTGTCATCATTATCGTCATGGCTTAAAACTTTATCCATTAAATGTAGTGTTTCACACAATGTCTAACATTTATTCCTGCAGCTCCAGCATAGTAGTGTTTTTGTAATAGGTCACACTTGTGTCCATGCATGCGATTATTCACTAAATGGCTCACATTTACCATTTAATGATATAGCTTTTCCACCCCTCCCAAGTGTTAGCGCTTCCAAATGAGTTTTTTTAACAAACAAATGTGAATAAAAGCAAGTAGATGGAAACACACCTATACTTACACATTAATAGCTTTGAGAAAAGTTAAAGGTACAATGTGTAACATTCAAAATACTTATTACCCCGCCCCCCTGAAGGGGAGGCAAGGGGTATTGTTTTTGGTTCGATTTATTTGTTTGTGTTTGTCTGTCTGTTCATTTTTTTGTTTGTGTGTTTGTTTGTCTGTCTGTTCATTTTTTTGTTTGTCAGCAACTTTACGCAAAAACTACTGGACCAACTTCCATGAAAATTTCAGGTAAGGTGCGAGGTGGTCCAGAATAGATCCCATTGAATTTTGGTGAATGTAGGTCAAAGGTCAAGGTCACCAAAAATGTGTTTTCACAATGATAAGAGATAGGGCAAATCAGGAATCTCCTTTTCATTCCTGTATATTCAATTTTGCATATAGCTTCTTTTTGCTCTCCTGTTGATGTGCTTTGACATCAGAACCTTGAAAGCCAAATTTGAAGACTCTAGGTCAAAGGTCAAGGTCACAATAAAGGTAAAAATTTAATTTTGGATATAACTTCTGAACTATTCATCTTAGAGACTTCCAATGAGCACCAGAATTCCCGTCTTTCAATTCTGCATCTTGTGTGTATAGATTTTGACCTGTTGTTGATCCAAGAGGTCGGGGGTCACTCGGTCAATACCTAAAAAACTAAAATTGACTGTAACAGAAAAACGAGTGGAGATAGAGACTTAGTTACGATTATTGACAGATAGGAAACCTGGCATGGGCTTCAAAATGGCATCATGACCTTTGACTCTGAGTTACCTTGAAAGGTCAAAATCAAGGTCACATGATTTTAAATAGTCGTAACTTCAAAAAGAGTGGTGATAAGTACTCAGTTACTATTGTTGACAGATAGGAAACTACATGTAGGCTCCAAAATGGCATCATGACCTTTGACTTTGAGTTACCTTGAAAGGTCAAACCCATAGTCTCACATTTTGAGAGGGAGATGTCCATTAAGAGCTAAACTGTTTGTGAGGGGCGGGGTTTGTTGTGCCTGGCACCACTTGTTATCAGTGTTATTAATGAGACTGTTGGCCTGTAAGTGAAGTTTAGTCAGCATCCTGTTGCTAACACATGCTTGAGTGATGTCTGTGTTGGAGTCTGTGTTATATTTGGTAACGTTCGCTAACTAAGCTAATGGTAGCTAGTATTTCACACACAGTTGCCAGCGTACAATAAGCAGGGAATTATTAAAAGTGTCCCAGAGAAGGTCTCACTGTTAAGGTATGACCTAATCCAGTGTTTCTCAACCTTTTTTGAACAAATGCCCCTTTTCATCATCATGAGCCTCCTGATAAATTAACAATCATTTTAGTTCAGGTTCCACATTCAGTCCAATTCAATCTCAAGTGGGTTGGACCAGTAAAATACTATCATAATAACCTATAAATACTGACAACAACATTTTTCTCTTTGTTTTAGTATAAAAAAAGCAACATATGAAAATGTTTACATTTACAAACTATCCTTTCACAAATCTGAACAAATATCGATTACCTGAAATATCATAAGAGAAGTGGAGTTTTCACAGTATTCTGCCTGTTACTAAATGTTTTGTGTATTTGTAGATCCACTGTGATCTGTAAGTTGTAATTCACATATGTAAATGATAAGTGGAGGCATTCAATTGTTCAAATTGCACTTATTTTTCATAATTTATTTTAGTTTGTTAATAGTTGTTTATGTTATCCACAATTTTCAAAGGATAATTTGTAGATGTAAACATTTTCATTATGTAACTTTACTTTTTTCACTCTAGAACATAGAGAAAGGTTTGGCGTTAGCATCATTTATATATTATTATTTTACTGATCTGGCCCACTTCAAATCATGTTGGGCTGTATGTGGCCCCTGAACTAAAATGAGTTTGACAGCCCTGATCTAATCTGTTCACACATTATAAAAGAAAAATTTCTTCATATTTAACGTACAACGGCAATGAGACTAAACCTGAAACATTGTTACTGGTATTTGATGGATAAACACGCCTGTAGCAGTTCACTAATGCTGATGAGTAATGTCGAAATCTCTTAATGAAGGTGTTTGTGAAGTGCCACAGTGAGGGACTATTTCAACACCACTGTGAGAAACAAATCCAGCAGAGCGGTGCCTACATGCCAGGGGAGTGAACCTGACCACAGCCAAGTCACTGCTGCTTTACACAATAGTAAAGCTCTGTCTGTGGTTGACTGTCTCACTCTGCTCATTGCCCCTGTCTTACACACCCTGCTCGGAGCTTTCTAAATTCCTTTGATAAAAAACAGACTAAAAACAGGATTTGCAGGGGTAATTTCAGAGTCTTTAGATGCCGCTGTTCTTTTGAATGATGCAGAGCAAACATAAAGGCCAGTGTCAGTAGGTTCGTGTTGAAACCTTCACCTCACCCCGGGCTATTGAGTAATTGTAACATGTTGAACATTGTCCACATACACACTCCTACTGTCACCAAGCTGGTTTTGATGCTGAGGTGCTGCACAGGCATGTCATTGCAGGAAGTGACAAATTCCCATTTGCATCCCTTACATTCACTCAGGTGCCCTTATCTACTGTAACTAACTGTAAATCTAATGGCTTATTGCCCCAGGCTCTGGAAACAAATATACTCATGTTCTACACACGTACTGCACATTGGCATCATACTAGAGAGTGACACAATGACACAGGCAGCAGAGAAACTCACATTCAAAGTTTCCTCTCCCTCAAAGTAAGTTGATCATAAGTTTCATGTTTCCAAATATGGTCAGCATCCCAGTATCCCTTAATGTTATGGCCTTCTGCTCCACAAGAACTCATTTAAAGGCTTGTGTTTCTGCAGGAAATGTTGGTAATAGAGCTGAAGCAAATAATCGCCTCAAATTGATTTTTAAAAAATTTTGATTACAATTTTCCTTGTATTGAAGCTTCTTTTTCTTTTTGTTGCCACTAAACACTGGTTCCGTTGTTCTGTTTCCCACAGGTGCTTATTGTGTTGCACATGATGCCAAAATCAACACAAAGTTGTATTAGTTTCATCTTAAGTTCTTAGTAAGTTGAATACAAATTAGTTGAAGACTGCAGTGCATGTATTGTTGTAGATGTCCTTTGACTTGTTTGTTGTTCATATATATAGACATTTGTATATATACTATAGTTATTGTTATTTCTATACAGACATTTTTTATATATCCTTTTACTTTTATACTTTTTGTTGTTGTTGTTTAGCTGGTTCTGGAATAAAGGACCAGTTGTTTGTCATTTTCTACCATGTCTTTTTCGCATTTTTATTTTTACTTATTCAAATAGTCATTTAATCAAATCAAAGAAAATAATCAATAGATTAATCGATTACAAAAATAATCGAGAGCTGCAGATCTAGTTTGTACTAGAGATATATGGTAGATACTGATATGAGTTGTTATTCATTTAGTTATTATTCAATGGCTGGCATTTGTCATAAAAATATGACCAATGTCCCTGTATCTCACCATCATGTTCTATTAAGCATCAATAACAAGTTGAATTTCTGAGGTTGTCAGGTTCTGCCACTATGTTAAGAGTCCTGTGATCTTAAAGCAGGAGATCAATCTCCTGATAGAAGTGGGTGGTACTTTCACTGGAGGAGAACTCAGCTAAATGAAAGTCCATATATGATTTCCTATCAGTGCTCAGTAGTAACTATACTGTTATCTCTGACCATCGTCATATAATAAGCATCAAAATATGGACCATTATAAGTAAAGGCAAATTTTTAATATTTCAAATATTTAAAAAAAATCATAATTTCTCAAAACTGTGAAAGAACTTTGTAGATATTGTCCCAAGAGGAAGCTACACATAAAATGTCAAATGAATCTGACCAGTAATTTCAGAGAAGAAGATTGTTGAAATCTAGACATTGGTGACATTGAGTTTGACCCTTCAGTGACACTCAAGGTCAAAGGTCATAGGCCCAAATGAAAGTCCTCATATTACTTCCTATCAGTGCTCAATAATAACTATACTGATATCTCTAACCATTTCCATGTTATAAACCATCAAAAGAAGTATAAGAAAATTTAAAAATGAAAATTTCTCAAAACTGTGAACAAACTTCGTAAACATTACCCCAAGGAAGCTACATATAAAATTTGAAATGAATCTGACCAGTTTGAAGTAACTGCTAATGAAGACAACAGCAACAATGACAACAACAAAGATGACGCTGGACACAGCACCTTCACAGTAGTTCATGGCCTATCGACTGGTGATGTAAAAATGAAAATACCTCTAACAGAAAACTTTGCTGTATTGCATGAATGTAATAATCAAATAAAGGAACTACAATATCATTTCATTTATTATCATTTTACTACTGTACCATATGATTGTTCCATTAAATAACTAAATGCTCTTTAATCATTCCAGTGTTGATGGGCTGTGGGTGGGACATTGCTCCAAACCAGAGCAGTGTCTGAAAATTAATTTATTTGATCAGTTATTGGATATAAGTGCGGCACGGTGGTGCAAGGCCAACTACCAGGGGCCTTCCTGTGTAGCGTTTAAATATTCTCCCCATGTCTGTTTGGGTATTTCCTCCCAAAATCCATAGACACGCACCTTAATAGGTTAACTGGCCAATCTGAATCGGCCATGGGTGTGAATATGAGAGTGAATGGTTGTTTGACTGTATATGTCAGCCCTGAGTTTGACTCCCACGACCCTCACAAAGGATTAAGTGGTTCAAAAAATAGATGGATGGATATTGGATGGATACTGAAAAAACACAAAAAACAACACTGTTAACCTCTTTAGGGAATTTCTGTTCACATTTAATCTCTCATCTCTATGTTTCCGTCGGTAACATAAGTAATAATTACTAATAATTAATGACACTGCTTTTCTTTGGTCTAACACTTTGGCAATACTGAATGTACATGTTCATGCTAGAAAACTGATGAATTGAGTTGAGCTGAATATTTGTGGGTGTACTATAAACATAGTGACGCCAACCACATGTGTAACTGGATTAAATGTAGAAATAATGAGAAAAGAAGATGTAGGCGAGGTTAAACAGTAAAGTCAGTCAGAGGTACACTTTGAGTTTAGGGGCAATTGAAATCAAATTTAGACATCAAAGAATATACTGAACGTGTAACTGAGAGAATCTGGCATATCTCTAAGCATTTGCATGCTCCCAACTGGCTGCCTGCCAGTGGTCTGAATGAAAATAAAATAGGAGCAGCTGCAGGAGTCTGTTATAAGAGTAGACATGGTGGATTTAGTACAGTAGATGTGAGCCACTGTACTTCTGAAGACAGTGCTACAGCTTCAGTCTGCCACCGTTTACATTCAATGAAAGAAGAATTCCTCATATTTAGCTGAGCCGATCTGTTTCCATGGTTACTAGCCAGGGGTTTTCATTCTTGATCCACTTCCTCACCCAGAGCTCTCTTTTTGTAGACCTCATGCTTTATTTTTTACCACACCAACATTACTACTTTTAACTCAAGTTTCTCCTCACATGATTTGGTGTCCTCTTTGGGAACATTTGTGCTCCTCCTGTTTCCAGCTCAGTGCCACCCCAGTGTTTATACCACCCCCACACAGTTTGCTCTCTCAATGAAATCCAGACTGTACTCTCGCTCTGAGCCGTTTGCTGTCTAAAGAAAACAACTCCTGGCTGTAGCTAGGCAACTCCAAATATGAGTCATCTCACTGCCGCGCCCATCATCAACTGATCAACCCGCCCCTCCACCCCACCCGACTCCTCACAGCTTCAGGCCGTCCTTGTGAAGTGTGTTTGTTCCAATCAAACATTGTGGTGGTTTAAAGTGTACAACTGTGTGGTTCGTCTGATTCCTCACCGCGTTCCTCCAGCCTAGTGTTGAGGTAGAGCTGAAAAGAGCCTTCAGAAGTGAGACACTGTGAGAAAATTACCCGTCTGGCCTCAGTTGATAGCATCATGACCACAATGTGATGTGGGATCACAGCTTGGCAGAGTCACTAATTGTCAGATGGTGGATTTGGAACGTAAACTGTGTTTGTATTTGGTTAGCAGAGCAGTTCACAGACACTATCACTACACCAGTCTTTTTTTTTTTTTTTTTATTAATGGATAGAGTAAACACTTTACAGTCCATTATACTTAAATTAGATTTTTTTCCCCTTTTTTGCTCATGAGAAAGAAAGACAGTAGGGCTTTATACCTTAATTAGAATGACAAATTATTTATCTAAACCTTGTTTTTTTTGTTTTTTTTTAAGTGGTGGGTTCAGTTGGAGTAAACTGGTTAAAATGTCAGAGTGGTTGGTAAGAAAGAACAAATGTGGCATCTAAAAAGGAATAAAGGTTTACTTAGTCTTGGTTGGATGGTTGAACAAAAGAAATTACTATAAAATGATATTTATAATGACAGCAATTATTGGGTAATCAAATTTATAGAGTAGGACCTGGTTTATGGTTTGGGCTGTAGGTTACAATTTATAGTCAGGTTACAAGGATAGACATTTTTTTTAACATTATATTTACAAATGACAAAAGGTCAAGACGTATAATAAAGTGTTATTATACTGTATTTATGTAGGTGTATGTATATTTTATAGATTTGGTAGTCTTCAGTACAATGAATGGGAAAATTGAACGTATTCTAATGTGATGTGTTTTTAAGTAGAAGTACATATGCTGTATCATGAAAACTATACATGTACTTTATAGTTAATATTTCTTCATTAGTGACGCAAATCTGGCAAACTTTCACTAGATGATAGACACATACAGAGCATATAAGCTGCTGTAGAACTCTGCAATCCACAGCCCAACCTTAACGACAGACAGACAGACAGACAGACAGACAGACAGACAGACAGACAGACAGACAGACAGACAGACAGACAGACAGACAG
>JAPQRP010000029.1:3652793-3671133 GCA_037367295.1 Apogon hyalosoma
GCAGACTTGCAGCAAGACACAGAACTACTGGCAGTGTTGGTGACAGACCCAGGAGTGGAGCCCCACGAGTGATGGACTGTGATGATGACCAGTACCTAAGGACCTATGCACTCAGACACCGTTATGCAACTGCCACACAGCTGCAGGCCCTTTTACGAGAAGTGAGGGGTAGTAGGGTTTACACACAAACCATTTGCAACCGACTTCACCGCTTTGGCTTGAATGCCAGATGACCATTGCAGGTGACTCCACTGACACCAAGACACTGCCATGACCATTTGCAGTGGGCACAAGACTATGTGACCTGGACAATGCAGCAGTGGTCTACTGTCCTGTTCACTGATGAGTGTTGTCACCTTGCACAGAAATGATGGTCGTCAGTGTTGCTGGAGAAGGCGAGATGAGCGATACGCCGAGGTCAACATGGTCCCAGGGTTCGCTTTTTGTGGAGGAGGTGCACCAGTCTGGGCAGCATCACCAGTCAGTGCAAAACAGATTTGGTGATTGTAGATGGCTCAGTCACTGCACGTTCTTACCTCAGAGACATCATAGAACCCATCATCATCCCCCAATTCCGCCAGCACACCCCCAACTTTCTGTTCACGGATGATAATGCTCCACCACATCATGCCAGAATTGTCACAGCTTGACTTTAGGAAGTCTGAGTGCCTCACATGGTATGGGCAGCAATGTCCCCTGACCTGAACCCCATAGAGCAGGTCTGGGACCAGCTGAAGCTGTGACTGGATACTCGTACCCCACCCCCACGTGACTTGGCAGAACTGCATGTAATACTTGTGGAAGAGTGGAACGCATTGCCACAGAACAACATCATGAGGCCAGTGAGGAGCATGAGCCATTGCTGTCATTGCAGCAAATGGTGGAAACACCCACTACTGACTTTGTCAATTTTGGTTATTTGGGGCTATCTTTGTTATTGTCTAAATTATTGGGGTAATATTGAACTAATGAAAATGGTGTTTCTTCTCATTCATTAGTAGTAATATCAAAGGGAACCGTTACTTATTTCATTAAAATTCAGACCAAATGGGAAAAGCACTCATGTAAATAACAATATCCCTAACTTATTGTGAGTAGCTTACACTTTGCTGTTTATTTGTTTTTGTTTTATTTCTCAAACCAAAACAATAAAAATTAATTAAAATAAAATCAACAACACAATCAACAAGTCAATTACATATGCATCCATCAGTGATCATTAATCATAGAAAAGGTAACAAATACAATAAATTTAACATAAATGTACATATAAAAAACTCAAACACAGTTTGAGAAGGAACAGAAAGAAGCAAAAGCTTATCTAGTCCTTTTAAGTGTCAGATTCATAACCAAATATATTTCCTTCATTGGCTATTTATCACATTGTTCTAATAGTGTTACTGTACTTGTCTGTACACTGGTGCCTACTAGGCGTGCACATCACTGAGACTCCAAAATGGTTAAAGGTTTTGTTTTTTTCTGCAAGACCCTGGTAGACTGTAATCTCTGTTCTGACTGGGTTTATTTTTGTTTATTAGTCCAGACAGGCGAGATGGAGGTCAGAGGTCAACACATCAGCTGGCAGAAGCTGCAGCCTGTGGTGGAGTGTGGAGACAAATCAATGACCGTCATCGTCAGGAGGAGATGGGCTGCACAGTTACTGCTCCACCGAGGTGAAGCCCAGTGATGTTATACAACAGGCAGACATGACAGACAATATGACTGGAATCTGACACCCTGGGTTTCACAAACCCACTTCTGAGTTGATTGGTACTTTTCTCTGCAGTAGTCAGTGTAGGAGTAGTTTTAGGTCATGTCTTCATGTTAATTTCTTTGCTGGTCCAGTGTGACACTCAGCCATCTATTTGTGTCTCAGTGAATGAATCATCAGTTCCCTTGTCCTGGCTGCCACCAGAGTGTGGCTACTCTGTCGAGACCAGTAGGAGAGACCTCAGTTTAAAGGCTCGGTACGACGGCTGCCACGTCAAACAGGAGGTATGTTATTTTTTTTAATCTTGTCTGTAAACAATTCTGTGTCTGAAAGGCAGAGGTGCCTGCTTGTTCTATTCCATGTCTATCATATGTAAAAAAAAAATTAGATAAAACTCAAGGTAACTTTATTTGTACCCGTAGGTAGATTTGTTCTGCAGTAACGGGAGAGGGCATCTGGGTTATACAACATTAAAACAAAGCAAGACACAGAGGACAATACAAATACACATAGGCAAGTACTCGTAGAGGCTCACTGATCTGGACTCAGATGAAAATAAAATATCAATTAAAGTTAGATACCAGGACAAAGAAAATGTCAAACTGTAGTCACTAGAAGGCTTCAGTCAGTTAAAAGGTAAAGAAAAAGTACACAAAGCATTTTTTTAAAAAACAAACAGCAATGCTAATCTGAAGAGAACTTGGCTCATTGTGTCTTTACAATCCATTTTTCCCCCTAAATAGTTACTTTTATGTAATAAAAATGTCCCCTGTAGGGGATGGAAAATGCTTCCATGCTGTTAAAACATGTCTTATCCTTCAGGGTGACAGCTATGTGTTACCTCTGCTATGGCGGGGGTCTCCTGTCCAGATGTTCTGCCCAGTTTCTCGAGTCCAGTCTGAGGCTGTGGGCATGCCCTCACTCTGCTGTTCTCCATATGGTATAACTGTCATAGTGCAAGGAGCATCTGTTACAGAGGAGCCAAGTATAAATGGTAAAACACCATAAATGGGATTTCACCTCTCACTATTGCTATTGAAACCACATTCACCTCCTTATGGTACAAGAGCTATAACAACCTGTTGTACGTGTCCATGGAATGCATTCCTCGTTAATCAAACGCGACGGTGTTCTTCAGTTTTATGTATAAATGTAGACATACAGGGTGTCCATAAAGTCTCTTCATAGTTTCATAAATTTATTACAAAAGCAAGTGAATAGACAAAGCTGTGGAAGTTATTACAAAATGAAAAGTAAGTATTGAAGGTTTTTGTTTTTTTTTTTTTTGTTTGTTTGTTTTTTTTTTTTGCCTCATTTAATAAACCTCTACTATCATTAGTTGCACAAAGCACATAAAGATAGTACTGGATTTCCAACATAATCCCACAGACAGAAATCCAGGGCAGTGATATCTGGTGAAATGTTGATAACCACTGAGTACATAGAATAAATCTGATTAACATATATCATCACTTGCTTTTGTAATATATTTTTTATATTGTAAAGTGACTGTGGCCACCCTGTATGTTTGGTTTTTTTTGATTTGTTAAATGGTAAATTGAATATGGTCTCCATTCCAGTCAGAGGTGAGTGGACCCCTGTAGCTCTGGTGGCAGAACAATGTGGCTACACTTTGGACAGACGAGATGCAGAGATTGTGATCACTGCTCCATTCATGACATGTGGCATCACAGTAAAGGTGAATTTCAGGAGATAAAGGTCTATCAAGATTATACTGATTACTAGATTAACTGGATTATACTAGATCCATAATAACTATATCTCAATTCTTTTTTTTTTAATCAAATATAGATTTTTTTCCACAATATTTTCAGCTGATTTTATGTCCCTTTATGCCCTAAAGCTTGATTCCAGTCCAAATAGTTCTGTACATGATGCATTCATTATGTTTTTTTTTAATGTATGTATTTATTTTTCAGGATGGAAAATACACAATTTCTCTTCAAACAGAAGCGCTGGCATTCACATTGGCCTGTCCTTTTCCTCCCACTGAACTTCAACAAGCCCATCAGCCTGTCACCAGTAGCCCTTATCATTTAACCAGAGGGCAAAATGAGCACATGCCAAAGACTCCAGAGCCTTTTCGTTGGGGTCCACCTTTCTACCTGGCCCCATTTCACTACCCTCACCCTACATACACCAACAAGTATCCTAATCCTGATGTGCATGATGCTAATAGCACTCATACTACATTTTTACATCTTGACCCACAGCCTCAACCAGATAATCCAGGCTACTATTTCCAACAGCTTCCTGCAGTGGAATATTTGAGTGTCCATGACGCTCCGTCCTCTGCAGAACAACTGAAGGATTCAACTCGGGTGTATACAGAACAGCAACCGCAACAACATGCTGCTGTGTCGAGGGTCTCTGAGAAACACACTATCATGTATCCCCCGACCTCAGCTTCAGACTCCACAGTACAGACTGAAGCGCCCCCTAGCCATCCCTTCAATCCATACTACCACTACTACCATCACCCCAAAATCCCACTGAGAGGTCCACTACAAGACCCTGATCCTGGACCTCATGAAACGGCATCAGTTTTATCTTACAACCCTGACCCTGCAGTATTATCTCCAAACGTCCAGCAGTATGAGGCTAACAGCAGAGTTTTATCAGACCAGTTTGATCAGCCTTTGCCTTCTGCTCACCTGTACCCTCGTCTTTCTAAACCTCACTCTCCTCAACCTTACCCACACCACTATTTCTATTACTTACCACATTATGCTGTGAGCAATGTCAAAAGTTCACCCTCAGCTGCAGAATCAAATTTGAATGAACAAAACACAAAATATAGCACTCCTATCCACCCGTTTCTTCATTCACCAGTAGCTGCAGACAATGAAAATTACAACCTGAATCCTCACATGGGTCACTCAAGCCCAGATGGAGCATCTGACCTTCGCAAACGTAGTCCAGAATGGATCAAACACCCAATTAGATTGGAGAGTGAGGATGATAAAACAAGACAGTCTGGACCAGTGAAACCTGAACATCCAGAATACCCTTCTATGTATCCCTACATACTCAGTCATAATCCTTATGATCATTATTTTTGGGGGCATTATGGACCCCAGGCCTCATTTAAAGGAGCTGCAGATCCTCCAACACATTATCCATCTAACAGCAAACCACCTCCTGCTCCACATGATGATAAAAGACAATCCACCACTCCCGTTGCACACACAGAACTGATGGATGATGCTGATATTTCCAAGGAAAATCTTCACTATTATGATCTCCTCTTCCACCTGCCTCACATGTCCATAAACCACCAGCAGCTACATCCAGCAGTCAGCATGAACTCTGGAAATGAAGCCACAAAATCAGAATCTGGACTTTTCTCAAACTATTACGACAGTGAGATAGATTGGTTTGGTCATGCTCCTGAGCTTGAGGACCCTGGTTTCCCTCAGACGCCGTACATTCCTAAGGTGTTCACTCAACTTCCTCCTTTTGAGAATCATGGTGAAGAAGTGGAAATGCACCACAGGTTTGAAATTGGAGGTAAATTCCTTTTAAAAGATTTTGTAGATGTCTATAGAGAGGTTTAAATGTTGTTAAATTGTATAAAGAACACTGGCTTTCAAGGTACAAGCAGACCATTTATAAAGCTTTATATGACAATATTCCTTTTAAGAATGAGAAATTGAATGAAAAGTAGCTGCTTATATGCATCTTTTATGACCATCGAGTTATGGAAACAGATGGGGGCACAGTTTGCTTCAAAAATGTCAGTAGTACACTTTGTTACTGTTGGGAAATATGCTCAGTTAAAGATGCATTTCATTTTACAAAGGAGAAAAAAAGAAAAATTGCATGTTTTATTGGCCCTTTTTTTTTAAGCGCTAAATGAAAAAGCAGTGCCCCCAGGATGGAGTAATGGCAAAAACTGTTGTAAATTGAATCATCCATTCAACTTCTGTTTGTCCATGCAGGTTGTGGGTAAGGAAAGATGACTGGATGGTGGCTAACTCTAAAACTCACAACAACCTGGAGGGTCTGAAAATGTATTTTCATTTGTAGATTTTGAAAGGAAAATCACATTTCAATCACTATTTTATTGTTCGGTGTGCTTTTATGGTTCTGTTTTCTTGGCTCTAAATGGTCTTTGTTCCAACTTTTTCTTGAGTGAGTTTGAGGAATGGATGTATCATTACAAATGTAATGAAGCTGACCAGACAAAGTCTGATGTGTATTGTGTTACGTTTTATAATTGGAGTCAAAGTACAGTTTCAGTGTAATTGAGAATTTGTGAAGAATCCCTTCCTGCATGAATCTCAAATATCTTATTTTTAATCTGCCATGATCCATATTTTGAATTGACCATGATAGAAATGTATGAAAAATGGCATATTGTAATGGCTAAAATGATATTTATTATTTTCTCATGTTTTCAAGACATATATATATATATATATATATTATTGTCTTCATATTCCCAGTGCAGTAGATGCCTGGTTTAATTCAGTGTCTGTATGTTGCTGCCAGATCACCACAAGGGGGCAGGAAATAATTCAGTTCTGTCAGTTCAAGAGTCTGACACCCCTGTAACCAAACACCTGCATGGCTTATATTGTGACTAAATTAAATTCATACGTCATCTGAAGCTACTGAATAGAGTCATTCAAGTACAACCAGCTCTCTGCTTTTTGTTTGCACTCAGATCACCTCAAGGCCAACATGTACACACCCTCTGCCTCACCCTGTGGCCTTGGCACTGTGTCGGATTTCGACTGCAGTATCTCTCTGGGCTGCTGTACTTACCCTGTGAAAAGTGAGTGTTTCTGAAAACACATCTTGTTGACACATGTCTGAAAATAAAATCACAATGAAATGAAGCTATGAGGTTATGCCTGAACCGCAGATTAAGAAAAAACAAACTGATCTTTTTTTCAAGCCTGTGCCCTCCAGGAATTCTCTGTTCTGGTCAAGATTAAACACAAAAGCTTGGAATGACATTTGTTTGTCATTGACAGGCTGCACAATGGGAGAGTACTTTGTCTTTGTATTGCCTGACTATGTGGTAGAGCCCAAAGTGGTCCTACCCCCCTATCCCTCTGAAGTCAGTAAAGACATCTGCAGACTTCAGAGGCTGACCGTTGACCCTGACTTCTACATTGTGTCCCTGAAAGGCTGTGGAGTAAACAAGCATGTAAGAGAAACCTAGGAAAAAACCTGCCAGTTCTATTTATGTAACTGGACAAACATGCATTTATTACACAGATTTCTGCTCTGAAATTATCATATTCTTATTTTTATTAGGTGGTTGGTCAGATGATGGTTTACCTGTTGGAAATCCAAGGTAGACTGTCAATTCAAGATCTTGGTTCTGCACACAACAGCTCCTCTGTCAGGTAAATTACTGCCGTTGACAGATAGGCCATTAAAAGTACACTATATCTCACCATTTTAGAAAGAGCATATCTGTTTTCCTTGCAGGAGGAAATGTCATTCAGTTATTTGCATTGCAAACAATCTTGTTGCACCAAGGTTTGTGCAAATGTCACTTACGTTGAATAATGGTAGAAGGCAATGGTCAGCCCAGTGTTATTTTTCATTATTTTATTTTTAAGTTTCCTTTATAATGTATCTCTTGCACTCCAAGGTGTGTATTCTAAGAATACACAAGAATACTATTCTTTGGTTAAACTATTCTTTAGCCAAAGTGCAGTCTTAAGTTTCCAGTCAAGGACCTTTTTAAGTTGTATAGTTCTTAAATGTACAGCAACAGTTCTTCATGAAACCATAATCACTTTCATGCAGATGTTTTGCCAGTAGTCTAAGTCTGGCAGTTGAGTTTTTTATTTCCTCATTGCACAACAGAATAAAGTTGAGCAACAAATGTTTCCCTACCATGTAACATACCATTTCAGTGTTTGGATTACCTTTTCTGTTACATGTATTCAGCAGTGCTAAATTTTCTAAGGAACCCAACACACAAACTATAAACAAAGCTGCAGATTCACACCTCAACACTGGGGGCCATGAGACAAAAGGTGCTATAATAAGTAGAATGGCTGTAGACATAAAGATGTTAATACTCAGACATGGTTTACATCCACACTGTCAAAGCCTTAGGTCCAATATCTAAATGGTTGTTTGTATTGATACTGATCCATAGGTTGATGGTGCAGTGTGTCTCCTCTCCGGGTTGTCCAGGTGAAGTGATGTTTCATGTGCTTGATCCTTCATCTTTTGTTCAGTCCTCATCAGGTACAGGACGACTGAGGATTGCAACAGGTGATTTCTTTGTCACCGTATCACACTTTCACCTTTCTTTTTAATTTAATGTGATGCTCGTATTTGATGTAGACTTCTGCTCGACTCAACAGTATTGATCTTTTCTCCTTAGATGAGTCCTTCACCAGCTTCTTCCCTCAGGCTCACCTGCCTTTCAGCAGTATTCGAGGCAGACTATTTTATCTGGAGCTAAGCCTGCTGGATCCTCCAGATCCTGACCTGAGGTTGCAGGTCCACTACTGCTTGGCTTACACCCTGACTCCTTATAGCAGCTGGGAACTCATTTACGACGGGTAGGTGATTCAGAAAAAAATGCACTTACCTGAATAAGTTAACTCTGGATAAATCATTAACCTGACATGGCAGCGTAAGGAAGTGTACAGTTTGTAGTTTCTGTTTGTAGACTTCTCAATCAAACAATAAGTGACATAGTTGTAGATGACTGCTGAAATGGTATTGGATCATGGGAGGTAGTTTCACCCTTGTGACTCAGGTAGAACTCAAGTTTACAGACCACTAATGTATGAAACTTATATAATATCCTCAAGCAACATTAGCATTAGTAAAGTGCATGTAACGCCACTGATAGGTCAATGTAAGGTGCTGCTATATTGAATAAAACAGATTTCCCTTTTTGAATGTTAGCGGAAAACGTAGCATATGTAGGTATACAAGACAAGAAAATAAATAACGCAGGGCTTGGGGTCATGGTGGCACTTGTATAGAACTCATACCACAGCAGTCCAGATATTAATATAGAACGTCGACAGTTTGTCATTGTAACGCAGAAATGTTATGTTTTAATGATTGATGTACCACTGATATGTCCCTTTTTGTGGGTATAAGAAGTGTCTGCTTTTCAGTGGTTAATCAAATTTTATTTACGTAGTTCTAAGTCAGTACATGGGGAGCAGTATTCTGGATTAGTTGAAGGGTCTATAAAGACTTCTTGGTACAGCCTGAGAAAAGTGAATTACAATAATCTAGTCTGGATGTAATAAATGCATGAATTAACTGGTGTGTTATGAACCTGGATTTTGACCTGGTAAGGGAAAGTCCCCACAGCCCTCCCAAGGGTAAAGTTATTCAGAAAATGAATGAATGTCTTGTATGTACTTTATGAGCAGGATCTGTCAGTATCTGTACAGTATAGAGTTTTGAGGCTTATATCAGACATAACACGATAACTGCAATGGACGTCAGATATGTGAACATTACTGGTGTCCAAGTGTTAAATCCTAATGTCAGCCAGTCAGAATTTATGTAATGAAGAAGTGACTGCATGCAGGGTATGTTGGCTTAGTTTTAATTAATATCTTGTAAATTTCTGTTTTTCTGTTGTTCAGTTGTCCCAGACATGGTGCTTCACAGCTGCTTCCTTCCCCCCTCCCCCACCACATCCAGAGGATCATGATCTCTAGTTTCCTGTCCCTGCCCACACAAAGTCCCTTATCCGTGGGTGACCTGGAAGACCCAGAGGTGCTGAACCTAAACCCTTTAAGTAAATGTCTGTCCTCACCTTTGAAGTGACTTTGCTGTTAGAATATGGTTCATCCAGGATGCATTAGAAAAGATAAGACCGATCATAAAGGTGTCTTTAATATAAACTAGGATTACTTTAACACATAATAAAGCCATCCAAATATTTTTTTTTCTCTTCCCAGATCTACTTCTGGTGCTTCACTGAGGTGTGCTCTGCAGCTGACGATGGCTGCACTATTGACTGCATTAACGGTAATTTCAATGAGTCGAAGTTCTCCAGTATGCCAGCTTTACTCTTCCATTAAAAAAAAACAATGTTCTGGTTTTAAACAGTATTAAATCTTGACCTGCAGGAATCCTATTCTTCAGTCGACATTAGATTAGCAGCATATTTGTTGCCTACATCTGAAAACTTTGAATGTGCTTCGACATGTCTAATATCAAATTTTGTCTTTTAATACATAATTATACAAACACAGAAATAACCTGTTTGATGGATTTGTAATGCATATTATACACCAATGATTCCTTTTCCTGCACTGAACAATTTGATTTCATAGTTTTACTCCTGATTATCCAATTCAGTAAAACCACCCTTAACATGGAAAGATTAAGTAAAACTCAGAAGTCTGTGTAATTTATTTTCACAACTTTTTCCCCTCATAGGTCCCAACAGTGGGGTGTGAGTGACAAAATAAAGCCACACGACTGTACTCTTGTTTGTCATTTTATTAAAACAAACACACAAATGTGGATGGATGAATGTCTCAACAGAATTATTTCTAAAATTTGTGATTTAGCGGCATAGCAATTTTTCCATCTCTGTAAAACACAGTACACAATCAATAAAAAGAATTTGTCACTTCACATTTTGAATGGGACGATACCTCATCCTTTATTTTATTGGCGCAGCCAGTAACAAATTGGCCTCCATGGGAAGGCAGTGTTTAAAGCTTCACATCTTTTAAGCTTCTCAGGTGACATGTTTTGGTGTCAGTTTAACATTAACCAGAATCCTACAAAAAGCTGCCTGCACAATGTTGTATCCAAATGGTATCTGATATTTATTGGTCTTGTGGGAATGGAAAAAAAAAGATATAGAATCTAGTTTTTCTTCCAAAATATGACAAGTGCAAAAGAAAACTCTTACATACGTAAACTACACTATTTAATACTACACCTCAATAGTAACAGCTGAGCAACAAGTAATATACAGAAGGTTCCCATTTCAAAGTGTTAATGCAGTCATTTAATCCCTTTTGTTTTGAGCTGTGACATTAATGGCGGAGTGAACTTTTGCAAATAAGCTAAATGTGACTTTTACTGGCCTCGACTGCAGGAGTTGTGGCATCAAATCTACTGAACTCCTTTCAGCACCAGATAAGTCAGTGGTGGGGAAGAGCTACAGCATATTTAACTAAAAGCTAACATGTAAAGCTGACATTTGTGTGTATGAAAGGTTCAGACAGGTTTGTTCATCACAGATAATCATAGATGTACCTAAATGGAGTCCACATGCTGTGACAGCTGATTATAAGCAACATACATTTCAACAGGAGCTACTGCATGATAAACACAAAATTTGTGGTTGTCTGAATACAG
The DNA here is from genome assembly GCA_037367295.1 of Apogon hyalosoma. Lineage (NCBI taxonomy): Eukaryota > Metazoa > Chordata > Actinopteri > Kurtiformes > Apogonidae > Apogon > Apogon hyalosoma. The sequence continues at coordinate 3,663,856 of JAPQRP010000029.1, forward strand.
TGACATTGACGATGCAACAAGACCCATTATTTACAGTAAACTGTGAAGGCCAAAAAAAAAATTGACTTTCTTGGTCAGATCAGTAGCTCACATACACAGAAAAAACTTGTTTTCTGGCTTTGATCATGATTCCAGCACTGGCGTTTTCAGATGAAGAGAAAATGCAGGTTCCTCTTAGTACACCGTCGAATAGTAAGCAGTGACGTCCCGCTGCTCTTTCTTGATTTGTTTCAGGAGGATACTGGAGCAGACGAGGGCAGTGATCTATTATGCAGACAGAAGGAGGAGGGGGAGTGAAGAACAGGGATGGGACAAGGAGTGCTGCAGTGAACAACCTGCCAGCCCTTTTACCAACTACAGGATTAAACCAGCCACAGAACAAAGACTGAATGAGAATAAGAAGGCACTTGAAGAAAAAACCCAAGTCTGTGCTTTCTTGAATTATAGAATCACAATTAGGTAGTTTTTTGGTTTTTTTTTTATGTAAATGTCACTTCAAATTATAACCAAACATAAGTCATGACCTCAACTGTAGCTGAAAGTGTTGGGTATCAGAGGTTTGACATTCTGATAATACATTGCAATAAGGGATGTAACAATTACCGGTATGATAAACTGCGGTAAAATTCCCAACTGTTAGTCTTATGGTTTCAAATTCTAATTATCATTAAAACCGTGTGTAATTACTGCACTTTGAAAAACTCAGTGATACTGCTCATTTCCTGGAGAATCAGCAGCACTCTAGGTGCGCATGGGCAGTTTGCAATGTTTAGCTTCTGAAAATATGGAGGAAGGCACCCGCACAGACAGCGCTCTGGAGATTTTTACCCCCACTAAAAGAACAAAGTCTGAAGTCTGGGTGTATTGTGGATTTTTTTTTTTTAAAGGATTCTGAGGGGAAACTAATTGAAGATGGTCAAGCTTTCTGCAGGAAAAGTCTCTGAAAGGGGGGCAACACTTCAAATTTGATGAGCCATCTCTGTGACCACCACCCACAACTATATTAAATATTTAAATGTTTACGCCAAGTACATTGTGCTTTTTTTTTTTTTTTTTTTTTGTCAAAACTTGGTTCAGTTATTTCAGTGTGAGTATATAATATTTTCCTCACCACTGTCACTAGTCACAAGTGTTTGCTCCTGGATGATTCTGTTGGGTTTCAGTAAATTGGCTTCAGAGTCTGGTTTGGACCGGCTCTATATGTAAAGTGTCATGAGATAACTTATGATTTGGCGCTATATAAATAAAATCTGATTTATAAGTACTGTCTGAACATTTTGAGCACATTTCAACAATACCGCAATAATAATCGTGATAATTTTGGTCGCAGTAACTGTGAGATGAAATTTTCGTATAGTTACATCTCTAACTACAATATATAGAATGCAGTTTGTTTTTTTAACTCTCAGATCTTTAAGGTGGGTTTTTCCTTTAGAGACCCCAGGACATGCTGCAGTGAGTGAGAGCAAAGCTGCTTAGAAAGGCAGAGAAGCGTGACTAGTTTCTATGCAGTACTGTTGTAAGCTAAGCATGAGGCACAGGGATGTTGGCCACAGTGAGAGGGGTAAAGACAATAGGGTCCTGGTCAGGATAGGGATAGGAGGCAGAGGATGGAGGGTTAGCCAGAGCAGGAGTGGAGGTGGTCAGGATGATGTAATGAGGAGATGAAACAGCCAGACGGATCTTTTTAACAAGGGTTGAGCTGCAAATCAGAGCTATGATCTATGGGAGACAAAGATTGGGAGAAGGAAAGTGGAAAAAGTGAAAGGTAAGATAGAGTGGCATTAAATTAAAAAGGCTTGCATTTACTTCAATAAGACATAACAACCAAACTTGTTATGGGGGGTTTGGGCTAGTAACTGGATCTGTTTTTGAGGAAGGGTTAGTGCTACAGGTTGCAGTTGAATAGTAATAGTAATCTGGGCTGTAATGAACATTGAGCAAAAATATGAACGCCCCATGTGACACTTTAAATTTATAATAGCATAAAGTGTTGCACAATATATTAAATCACACACAATTTGTTGATTAATGTGGTACAGATTACTGTCTGTTAGAACACGATAGTAGCGTCTGGCATTCAGGGACATTCATGTAGACACGGTGGGGGCCAGCTGAAAGAAATCACCACTCAATATTGTGTGGGGATGCAACAGTACACGGGAAAACCATGTACCGTTTGGTCCACCCTGCACGGAACAATCTGCCCTTATGGACTGCAGGATTTCGGTTTTGCAATTTAATACTCTTGCTTGCTCAACACGCATGTGAGCACACAGTGTGGGGAAGACCCGCCCCTCAAAGCAATAGCAGACAGAGAAGCGGCTTTAGACTCAACTCACGTCAGTCCTGCACAGGTCCACCACTTTTCCAACACCGGCACCCACCCCGACCTGTGTACATTTCACCTGCGACCCGATCAGTGATTAAACACAGTCTACACAGTACCTCACTTTTAAGTTCCCATGGGTTCCCGACCCGGTGCAGGACTTAAAAGATACAATACCGTGACATGCTATAACAAGGAAGTGCGTATGGTAGATAACTGTGGCGTTTTTATACCGCCGTTTTCTTTTACATCCCTATGCAGAACAGGAATTTATTTAAAAAAAGCCCCCTTTGGGCCTTATGTGTGCATGTGCCTGTTTTATACGACTGTATAAAAGTAGTCAAGGAATAAGAAAGGGTTCTATTCAGTACAGAAGGTGTTATTTTATTCAGTACAGTGATATAATTTGTTTCTACTACAAAATTCAGTTTTTGCTGACAAGCAAAAAAAATGTAATTTTGGGAGAAAAAAACCTGTTCTCTTTATGCACAAAACACGTACCGAAACCGAACTGAAATCGTGGCCCCAAAACAGGTACGGACTAAAAACCGTGGGCTACCTGTACCATTGCACCCCTAATATCTTGTGTCCACCATTGGCTTCCTGCCAGACGAAACATCGTTTTGCTGTACTGCCAATATGTCTAAAATAAATTCTCAGATGGCCGATCATTTGATACTGAACATTCAGCTGTGCCGCAATCGCTCTGGTGCACATGCCTGCATCAAGCATGCCAATGGCACATTTCTGCATGATTTGTGACCCCATGATTTGTGGCATCTGATGAAATCTGACATTTAGAGGTGTTCTTTAATTGTCCCCAGTATAAAGAGAGTGTGAATAACTGTTAACACTGTTTGAGCAGCATCTGGAGATGCCACAACCTATGATGTGAGTGGAAGCACCGGATCACTGAGCAAGTGCTCACTGGCAGAGATGGACACAAAATGTGTTTACAAATCAAGAGAATTAACCATGTTTTACAATTATAAGACATCATGAACTCATTTTGGGCTGCACATCTCATGTTACACAAATACTGTCCATGGGTGTATGTATTTTTGCTAGGTAGTCTTCTGTGAAATTGATGGAAAACTTAGGATGAAGCAGGCCATTAAATATACTAAATGACAGTATTTTTGTTTGGTAATCACTCAGGTCTTAGTTCACCATCCTATTTCAGCCCAAACATTGACTTGATTGATTTTTCTCTACAGAGGTATAGAAATATTCAACGTGCTGCACATTTGCCTACCAGAAGAACTGCAGTTCCAATGAAGAGGCCCATCACCAGTGATGCCTTACTATTAAAGATCGTTGCAATGGTTACAGGACAATTCTGTAAGAAGATCAAGACAAGATAGACTCTGTAAGCAGCCAGAACATGGACAAAACCAAGTAAAGGATATTTTTTACAATAATTGATTCACACAATTAACAGGAGCAAGGAACTGACTCCCAGTTTGGGACTCAACTTCAAAACCAGAACTGTGAGTTACTGTACTTCAAACTACAGCAGAGGGCCAACTTACGGGCATGACCAAGCGTTCCATGAATCCATCTGGTTTGGGACAGGTCTTCTGTGCAATCTCGATTACCTTGACACCTGTCAACCCACAGCAGTGAAGCTAAAGGTGGAGATTAAAAATAGTTGTGAAAGTGTAACATCTGCCACTTCCCTTCTATTGAACATACAAAAATAAACCTAGACACAAGTTAAGCCACATGAGTTGAGGAAGTTATTTTTTATCGTAGATAAAGGAAGGAAAAGTTGAAGGTTTACCGCATTGTGGATGAATGTGAGGGTGACTCCGATGGCTGGATCTCCACCACTGGACACATACAGACCATATAAGCTGGCGTAGAAGTCTGCAATCCGCAGCCCAACCTTAACAAAGGAAGCAAATGCACACTATTCAAGTCAAACATGTTAAGCATTTTCTGATATATATATATATATTTTTTTTTTTTTTGTTCTTAACCATATTGTGCTCCTACTTTGTGCCCTCTCTTACCTCATCGCTCTGGGAATAAGCCAGCACTCCAATAACTATTTCAAGTCCAGCCAGGAAGGCAACGAGACCAGAGAACTGAAAGAGGTAGAAAGAAATGAATGAAGCAAACAGGACATCACACAAAAGCAAGAAAATAAAGAGACATGCATGTCAGTTGATTTTTTTTAATCAGTATTACAACATCCCAACACTGATCCTCATTAAAATATTTAATATCTATAAAATTAATTATATTCACCCCACTTGGTATAGATATCTCAACTTTAGAAAAACTATTTTTAAATAGGTGGATATTTATTTTTCATGCAGAAGCAGGCAGGTTTTTGCATTTCAATGAGCCATAAATACAGAGAGTTTTCCCTCATCGGTTACCTATAAGCTCCACTCAGCCTCAAATTCTCTCTCTCTCTCTCTCTTTTCTCCTCCTTTACCCTCTCTCTTTTATCCCAACTGGTCAAGGCAGACGGCCATCCTCCAGGAGTCTGGGTCTGCTCGAGGTTTCTGCCTGTTAAAAGGAAGTTTTTCCTCGCCACTGTCACCAGTAACAAGTGTTTGCTCCTGGAGGATTCTGTTGGGTTTCTGTTAATTAGTGTCTGGTTTCGACTGGCTCTATATGTAAAGTGTCATGAGATAACTTATGATTTGGCGCTATTTAAATAAATTTGAATTTGAAATTTACAACTTGGCTGGAATTCTATATGTGTGATTGAAAGTTGAGGCTTTGTTCACTTAAAACAGTCATGATTTCAGTTTTCCTGGCCTGTTGCTTCTTACAGCTCACATGCCTCCTCCTTTGTGCTGTACAGCATTAAAGGAACACATCTGACTTCCCTCAAGGACACAGAGACGAGCAAAATCTGATTAAACGGCAAAGAGAGGAAAAAGGAGAACAGACTTCTGAAAACACAACAGTCACAGACACAGTGTAAAAAAAAAACAACAAAAAAACACAGAAGCACATATCCTGCCACCTACACAAAGAATGATGACAGGAAACCAGGCGTAAATGAGACATAAGAGAGTTGGTGTGTGGTGAGGATTACTAGGCACGAACCTGATCAGACGGTTAAAATACTATCTTAATTTTAGTGACTGTTTTTACCAAATACATCGTAACACAGAAAGATGTCATTATCCTCAGATGAAATTTATGCAGAGTTCCTTCCAAATAAAAATGCATGGAGAAATCAAGGAACATGTCACAGAAATGAGCTCTTGTAATCATAAAAATACTTATTAATGTATACACTATAATCATATTTATCATTTATTCTTAAGTTGTTTAATGAAATCCAAATTACTATGACAAACTACATGTAAGTTCAATGACATGAGGCTTGGTGATATTTGTGTACTGTTAACTTGTTAGAAAACCTCTATGAAAGACCTCAAACTTCACTGAAATAGAGTAAGACTGAAAATGGCCCAGCATCTCAGCGGCATGTTCTAAAAAGAATCACTAAGTTGAATTTGTGAGGTTGTCAGGTTCTGCTGCTATGTTGCAGTCCTGTGGTCTTGATGCAGGAGATCAATCTCCCAACAGAAATGGGTGGTACTTGCACTGGAGAACAACTAATTAAAGGAAAGTCCATGTATGACTTCTTATTAGTGCTCAATTGTAACTATATTGATATCTGTAACCGTTTCCAAGTTAGAAATCAAAATATGGCTCATTTTAAGTAAAGGCAAATTTTTAATATTTCCAAAAAAATTCATCAAAAATCTACATTTCTCAACACTGTGATCAAACTTTGTAAACACTGTCCCAAGGAAGCTACAAATAAAATTCAAAACTAATCCAGCCAGCAATTTTGGAGACTAAGATTATTGAAATGTAAACATTGGTGACCTTGAGTTTGATCCTTCAAGGTCATTGAAGGTCACAGATCATGGGACCAAATGAAAGTCCATATATGACTTCCTATCAGTGCTCAATAGTAACTATACTGACATCTTGAATCATTTCCATGTTCTAAACCATCAATATTTTTCAAGATTTTTTCCTGGTTAAATAATAATAATAATAATAATAATAAATGGCCCAGTAAAAGTAAAGGCAAATTTTTAACATTTCAAAAATCAAAATATCTCAAAACAGTGAACAAACATGGTAGACACTATTCCAATGGAAACTACATATTCAATTTGAAAGGAATTTGACCAGTAGTTTCAGAGAAGATGTTTTAAGAAATTGCAAACAAAGATGCTGCCGGACACAGCGCCTTCAATATCAACCAGTGAGTTAAAAATAACTAATGTAATATCAGTACTCATATAAACTGGTGTAAAGTAAATATGAACAGACAACATGGTTTGTTTAATTTATTCTCTTCATAGACAGGTTTCATGTTTTTTTCTGTAAAGCTGCTGTGGAATGTCAGCTCTACCACTGACGACACCTGTACCTTTAATTTACCACTTACTCAGATACTAATAAATCAACTCTACTTGTGATTTAATGAGCCCGTTGATGTGGAGGCCAGTGGAGCAGACTGATTCATCTGGTAGTGGCTGGTATGTGGAACCTCTGCCAAGTGGCTTTTATCCAGGAAAACATTTGTAAGCTTTTTGACATTGTATGTCAGCATGCTGGCAGTAAAAGTGCAGCCAGACAAAATTATAATTAAAGCCTGTTTTCTTTCAGGTTAAAGACAGCTATGACTAGCATAACACAGGAGCGAAGGTAAAAGATGAGCCTTCTTCATCTGGGCTGTAATGTAGATTTCAAAGCTGTTTACGGTTTCATCATTTAAGGCAGAAAACAAAACAAGTGGTTTCCCAAATTCCCTTCCATTTGGTCTACACCACTCAGATCTTCACTTAGACTTGAAGCTTTGAGCAAGTTATGTAGAATTTAGGACTGTGAGCAAAGTAGGATTAACCCATAAAGACCCAGTGCTACTTTTGTGGCAATTCCCAAGTTATTTTTTCTCA
>JAPQRP010000029.1:3710641-3735732 GCA_037367295.1 Apogon hyalosoma
AACTCCACACAGAAAGGTCCCACCGACTGGTGTTGGAATCGAACCCAGGACCTTCTTGCTGTGAGGCATGAGTGCTAACCACTGCACCACCGTGCTGCCCCTCTTGTATAGTCGTCATGGAAAATTAGAGCTGTGCAAGTTTTCTGTTTTTATCAAGCTGCAAAAAGGTTGTGGAATGACTGGGTTGAGTTGAACCTGATGCAGCAGTTTCTGTATCACCTTGTTGTTAATTTTCAACAGGGGCCAACTTACAATGCATTATTCTGCTTATTTCACTGCTACCTGCGAGATAAATGGATAATTTGCCAAATAGTATTTATTTCAAAAGTGATTATTGATTTCAGTGTTTTGTTGTGGGAGATTTAATGGCACCTAGACCTAGTTTCAGATTAAAACCAACTCACTACCCCCTTCACCCTCCCCTATTGTCATTTTCATTAGAGCCATTGGATATTTACTCTGGTCTAGAGTCAAACACAGTAATGCATCATAATGCTAGACACAAAAAGGTGAATAAAATGGAAGAAGTACTCTACATACTCTACATAAATATGGCATTGCAGTATGAGTATGAGCTGGTCTCATTCTGAGCTCAAGAAAAACACAATTACAATTATTACATACACTAATTAAAACACAGCTATGAATTATATACCAGTTGTTGCAATTAATATTGCATGTCGAAGCTTAAAAAGAATGTCAATGACCAGCATTCAACAATGGCGTGTAATATATTGTTACTAATGCATTATAATTTTTTCTGTCCTTTTCCCAGAGTAAAACTTAAGGAATATTGATGCAGGTCATAACTTTCTAATGAGTAACTGCAATTCTTCTCAAACTATTGTGGATTATTGTTGTAGAATAGTTAAGCCTGAGCTATTGATTATCTTTAAGTGGTGTGTTTGAAGGAGCAGGCCTTTGTTTGAATAAGCTGATGAGTTTATGGTGTATATAGGCCTTTGTTGGAGCCCACTGGGATCCGTATGTCCGTCAAGGTGCAGCAGCACCAATATGATCACAGCACATCTGTGTGTACATTATGCGCATGTGTTTATGTGCGACAGCGTGTGTTTATCGCTGTGTTCAGTCTGTGTGCTTAATCCTCAGATCATCCCCTATTCATCCTCTCATCCTCCTCACTTACAGCCCTAATCCTGTCATCTCTTGCTCTTTTTTCCACCCAGCCCTTTATCCATTTATCTCTGTATCCAGTTATCTCTCACTTGCATCCACTGACCCTCTCTCTAGACCCTTCTCTCTTCGTTAGTCCTTTTTCCCCAACCACCTCCAATCACTTATCTTGCCCTCCCTCTGTTCCATCCCTCTGGACCCAGTTCTAGCCAGACTCAGCAGATGTCTGAAAGCTTGGCATCAGGGCTTTTTTTCCGCAGAGTTCAGTCCCTCCCATATGAAAATGCGGTGCAAGGATCTGCACTCTACGAATTAAGCACCCCCTAACAATAAAGTGGTGGGATGTGAAGGTACTGAGCCCGAGCCAGAAGAAAAAGGCGCAATGCAGCGGTATACTGATTCATGTTCACGTTCAGCAGCGCTCCCTCAGTTTTTTGAGTTCCATCTGTGTGATGAAGACAACTACTGCAGAGAGATGGTGATCTAGGAGCCTACCCACGCAGCTAGCTACCTAGCTGTCTACTGACTGGCCTACCTACCACTGCTTTTTGGAGCTGACAGGCTGCCAAGCAATAAATAAATCATCAAAAAAAGCTGCAATGCGGTGGGGGTCGCGTTCGTGTTCTGTACTCTCAGGCAGCCAGTGCGTGGATAGAAGACAGCATCTTCTTCCTTCCTGTTCCTTTTCTCTCTCCAGGGTGTTTGAGGAGACAGCAACAACAGCTTTCTGACTCCATCCTAACACAGGGTTAGATGGCTAGATTGAAGGATGGATGTTTTGATGGATAGGAGGGACTGAGGTTGAGAGGGAGGGAAAGTTTGAAAGAGGGGCGGGAACAAGAGGAAGCAAAGGGGGAGCAGCGGGACGTGTAACGCAAGCGTGTGAATGACAGACGCAGCGCAAAGAGAAGAGAGAGAGGAGGAGAGGAGAGATTCAGGCTGTCAGGAGGAGAGAGACAGAAAGGCCAGAGGGGGATAAGAGCAGCAGGGCCAGGGAGACGAGGAGAACGGGAGGCACAGTGACAGACACGGTTTGCCTTGTGTGCAGTAAGAAGTGCAAGAAGAGACGCCGGCAAAAGGGAAGGGAAGGAGGAGGAAGAGGGAGTGAACGAGGGAGAATTTGAATGTGTGAGACAGACGTGGACTGAAGCCATCGGCAGCTCATGGTCCTAGAGCACAGACAGAGGAGAGGAGGAACAGGAGGAGAACCAGAGACTCAGAGGGAAGGGGAGAGGAGAAGGGCTGGGAAAGTGGAGAGCTGGTCAGCAGTTGTTCCTCCAGATCAGACAATGATGGGGCTGTACTACCCTGCAATGCTGCCGGTAAGTTCACTTCTCAAGCCAAGTCTTCTCTGTATTACAAGGAGAAAAATGAGCAACATTATTCATGCTTTTTTTCTGGAGATGAGTTTGCTTGAGTTGAGTAAGTAATTAGTGTGCTGTTTATGGTATGGCCTGTTTTTGGTTTGCTGCGTCTTGGCCCAGGTGAGGCCTTTGTCAGATACTTGGCAGGGCATCAGGCTAACAGCAGGGCTTGTCCCTGCAGCTCAACTTGTTTCACTTTTTAACTCTTTGCACCCAAGTATCTTATACTGTTTTGGTAGAAGTCGTATTAATGGCGTCATAGTAATCATGTAACATTTTGTCGTTGCAAAGCAAGAAAAGAGTACATAAGCAGGGAGACAATAAGAATGCATGTTTGCACAAGGTGTACAGAATAACATCTGACTATATTAAAATAGTTGCATACTTCACTGCTGCATAATGAGTTTACAGTTGATGGTATGTGCTAGGCTGCTCTTAGCATATGGTGGGCGTGTCTGTGCTACTTAAGCTGAGAGACAGCCTGAGGATGGGAGCTGTTTTCTGGCTCTGTTCGAGCATGTCCTGCTCTCTGGTCTTGGGTTCCTTTGGGCCTTTGGGTGGTGGTGGTGAAGGTGGAGGAAGAAGCGAAGGAGGAGAGGTTTGGGGTGTTGCAGTCACATGGTAGCAACGGCAGCTCTCATTGCCTGCGTTGACATGTATGTACGGTGTGCTTTCACTATGCTGACTGCACACAGTGTCATGTTAGATTTCAAATGTATGTATGTGCCATGCTCATAGAGGGTGGAGGCTGGGATTTTGTCTAGTGCTTCAACATTGTCATCTAAGCTGTCCATGCAGTTTAAACTTCAACTGTCAGTGGACGGAGGGAGACAGGTGCCAAGTCCCAGTTTTTTCTGAGTCTGTACTAACACACAAACACACACCAGTTGTTGCTAGGAGTGCTTTACTTGCCCCCCTACAACTGAGACACACATAGTTACTATTAATGAATACACAGTAACGCCAGTGTCCTTCAGTAACATGAGCACACAGACAGGATATACCACTTTCACCAATACTGAGCCACTGTCCTGTAACTTGTCCATAAGATGTCCATATAGTTCTTAAAGAGACATCAACACTTGAAGAATAAAGTAGGCACTGCAGTGTTTATGCAGATGATTCAGTACAATGAACTGGGGGAGCCGCTTTGTAAAATATTTTTCTTTATTTGGTCAGCTTCTGAAAGGGTAAAACAACCCACAGCTCTACCTCGACATGTTGAAGAAGCTCTGAAATTGAGAGGAAAGGTTAAAGTCGTGAGCCTGCAAGCCAATAGCTGTGTTTCTGTAAAGGAAAACTGTAAAGCACATTTGAAGCAAACGATTGAAACATAAAAATAGAAAATGCACATTTAGGCATGTGTCCATCAGTTGGTTTGGAGTGAAGGTGGTGGTAAAGGCTATGTTACATAGGTCATGACCCAGAACCATGTTTTTATTCTTTGGATGAGACCGAGGAATCATTTGATGTACTTAACAGTCCACATGTATCTCTCAGCCATGTTTGGAAACGGCTTCCTCTCTAGAAGAAGAAACAGATCATCAGTCACGTTAGATGAATGGTTGCTAAATCAGAATTTATTCAGAAAAGGCACTTCCTTTATTCTTTTAAGCACATAAGGAAAAAAAAATGTCAAGCAAAACAATGATGGCCTTGTAAAATGGTATGAAGAAGATCTGCTAGTTGTGATAACCAAGGGGCAAAGACCTTGGCTCCATCATGAAGATAATTATCAAGTAGCTTAAAATTGCAGTACCAGTGTTGGCCACTGGGGTTGGCTCTATATAGCACTGGCTCCCATTGACTTATATTGCACTATAACTAGGAAATCAGTAGAACTCATTCTGTGCTTATGTGTTGTATTTGGAATCTCTAATAAATGTTTCCTCTGTTAATCTGATCTCAGGTCTCTTTTCTGTCGTATCAGGCTTTAATTAACAGGTCGGTGTAAGCTCATTTACCCACTGAGCCAGACTTAAGAGTTTATTTAATGAAACACATTTTTCCCTGACAGACCATTCAAATGTAGTTTTGGTTAGGTTCCACTGAAAGGAAAAAAAACCCTAAAATTACATTGCTACACATTGCATAATGAAGGACTACAGTAAGCTAGCATGTAGCTTTAGCTCACCTGTGACCCCTTTGTGCAGTGGCAATTCTACCTCTTTTGTCCAAATATGGTCACTTCTGACTCCAGAAATCCAACATGGTCACAGATCACATTCTGCTGCATCAGTTTGGCAGTTCATAAAGTAGTGGGTGTCTCATTTGTCCATCCACTAATTACATGCATTCAAGGGGGATAACATTATTCAACATTATGAAGACGATACAACTTTCAATAACCACCTTCCACAGCAAACATGTAGGTCCCTTGTTAGAGCCATTCTTAACTTTGTTCACACAGTGATGCGTCGTAGTACTGGATGTCACCATTGTAAATGAAATAAAATAAAATGGTAATAGTCCACTTGGAGCTTAGGAATGTTACAGAATACATAAAAGATGACCTGCTCTCTGTGTAGAAAAACTCATTCTAACAAATGAAAATGCAACAGTTCTGATATTCATGTGGTTATACACCAGTCAAAACTTAATTGTGACTTATATTCCATTTCGGTAATTACAGTGTCTGAAATCCCCCTAAAACTGTGGTTTCTTCTGCCTGGTTAAATGGTGTGAATGCAAAGCCAGTATTAGATATTTCAGCCTTTGTGGTTATTGCACACTTTTATATTGTGTTGATGCACTTATTATTACTGTAGAGCTTTTAAACAAACCAGGTTGCATTGCATGTGTTAATTAATTCAGCTTGACCATGAATGCAGGCGGCAGTTTGGTGCACATGCTGACCTGATATGGACCTAATATTTACAGACTGCCTTTAAGCATCTGATCTCCTGATCTGTTCTCACTTGTACGTGATTATACCCACCCCAAACAACCTCTGAAATCTCTAATGTCTCCCTGTCCACCCTGAACATTCTCCTTTTCCCCCTCTCTCTTTGCCCCCTCCATATTTTCTCGCCCCACAGGCGAGAACAGCTGTAAGCTAAACACATTATTGGTCTTCAAAGAGAATAACACCAAATGGAGGATGGCGGCAGTAACTAGAAGGGTGTAAGGGCAGGGGTGGAGGGGGTTAGTTTCATGTGGGAATGCACTTTAAAGGTGACACACCAGCAGTCACCATGTCCTCTGTAAAATTTATGGCGTTGCTTTCTATTTTTGGTGGCTCAGCTCTATAGCATGGATAAGACTTACCCTTAAATCCTTGGTTTAACAATAAAGTTGCCACTGCTGTCTGCTGCACTGACACTACAGACAGCTAAGCTTACCTTTAGCCAAAAAGTAATGTAGTTGCGAGCTTGCTGCATTAACGTTCTTGAGTCTTGACAGTCATGTAAACTGTGCACACCTGCAAGCTTATTGGGACTCCAGATGTCTCCTGACTGTCTCAAAGTGATGCCCACCAGAGAGACTAAAAAAAGACTTTCACACCAATCTACTTTATTGGCCTCTGCTAGTTGATAAGGCATCATTTCAGCTTTGGAGAGGTGTGAAGCCATGACAGTGGACCTGTCAGTGTGGAGACTTTGTTCTGTGTGACAGTATTTGCCAGGTGGCCAGATGTAAGCAAACAGCAGGAACAGGTGGCCACAGTCTTTCTGTTCTATTTGTGCTAAAACTGATTATTAAAGTCAGTGTCCATGCTCTGAATATTTGAAGCATATGGTACTGACAATCTGCACCTGTATGCTGTGGACCAGCCACTCCACAGGAGTGGGTCATGACCCTCAAATGGGTCACAAGACTTTATTTAGGTCATCAAATAAATGTGAATTAATTTTTAAGTAGCAGTCAGTGTGCATTTTGTTTTTTATTGATGACAGGGAAAAAGTTTGCTAATTCCATAATGCACGTATCTGGTTTTACTTTAATGTATAATTATATCTTTATTGACAATTAGGAGTCAGGTGCCTGTCATGATCATACTCTCATATCAGCCTGTATTTACAGCTGTTACACTCAGTGGAGTGCAAGGCAGTGAGTGACATCTGAGTATTGAAGTTGCATAACTGTTTCATCTCCAATATTACCTGCACAATAGAGCATACTAAACTGCTTTAGGATAACAGGTCTTCGTGGAATCCCCAAGGGATCCACACCCAAGTCTTTGCTTAAGTTCATGTATGTTTTATTTCAGTGTACAGCTTAAATCAGGTAACAGTTTTAGCTATATTCACTGAAAACTGAGCACACTACACCACCACACAGACTCACTTGCAACCACATATTCCACATCAGTGTTTTTAATCAATTCCTGTGCATATTTTCACATGACCGTTTCCACTGTTTACCTCGACTCCACTACATGTCAGAGGCAAATATTGGATTTTTCACTCCACTGCATTTGACACCTTTAGTTTCTTTTCATACTCGTACAAGTCATCCAATTCGTCATTCTCTTTCTGTCCAGTGAAAACAACATCTCCAACATGTTGACTTTGAATGTTTGCGTGTAAACCGTAGGATGTGTTTCTTTGTTGGTTGGGAAGATTCTCCTCCTCCTGGAGCTAAATAAACTCATTAAAACCCTCTTGGATTAGCTACAAATGTCTTGTCACAGAGCTGAAAACCTGTTTTTCTGGACCCATGATAAGTTGATAAGTTGACAGTATGGTGAGTACTTTTAAAGGCTTTGAATGCTCCTTCCACCATTGTTGAGTACTAAACAGCAGTATACGTGCAGCAATAATGATGCTCTTATGTACTGAGGAACACTATTCCACCTCAGGGCCAAGTGTTTTCCGACTGCCCATATAACCATGATGATATTGTCAAACTGCTGCTTTAACTGCCGCTGCCTTAGGCTGTGTGCTATTGGTCAAGGTGTGAAAACACTTGCCAAAGCGTATATACAAACACACAGGAAAGACACAATGCAAGCAGTGTGATGCGCAGATGCAGCAGAGCTGTAAATGTATGCAGCATCTCCTAGGTTACCTGCTCCTGCATGATAAGCAGCACTGTAATACTGTACCTCTGCACACATTGTACCCTAGCTTACATTGCAGCAGTAAATCGGTGCTTCTGGATTTCTTAAATTTGTCATGGAGAAGAATTCTCCATCTTGCTGCACTGACTCAGAATCAGTGATGCAGGGCTTCTTGCGGATGCAGTAAAACACTTGGAAGTGGCAAGCTTTGCGCTGACTTAATTTTCCGATCCCCACTGATTTTTTTTTTCATCTTTAGTTTTGTTTTTGGTCAAAGTTAACAGACGTGTGCACAAGTGCAACAGTTTTGCATTAGGTAGTAGTTTTGACCATAGAGTTTTGCCATATTGTTCTACCTAAGGTGAGTGTGAGTCTGAGAGGAAAGGGCTGACAGTTTGATTATGATAATGAAGCTGATGGTGGTGATGATCAGTAGTGTCAAAACAGACATGTGATATGTCACAGATCTCAGAGCAGCAGAGCTGTTGACACTGACAGACAGACAACATTTTCCCCTGAATATACAGATGAAATTATAGCTACAAGATCATGTTACATTATAAAACAGTCTGTTTGAACAGGGGAATGTGGCTTGTCAAATTAGAAAAAAGGAAAATCTTAGTTTATGAGTCGTAATTTTCATCTCTTTCATTAGTAAAGATCTCCGTTAGGTGTTTTGTTTCCCCCAGTATACCTTCATAAACTGGTAAATATGGCCTTTTGACTGTTGATATACACCTAAAGGGTAACCTTTGCGTCGTCTGATTGGTTCACTCTCAGGAAGAGAAGACCTGATGCCGTGCGCTGAGGCAGCCGTATAAGGAGATGGGCTGTGGCCTGTGTTTTGATGGACGTCATAGTGCAGTAAGGGCTTTGAGTGACTTAAGGGGCGGGTATTGGTGGTTTAAAAAGGAAAAAAAACTCCCTCTGGCTTTCATCAAGCGTGGCAAGTGAGAACGAAGAGGGAAGGGGGTAGAAAAGAAGGAGGGGGGTGAGCAGAGGCATACTTACTTCTCCAATCCCAGGAAAAGAAAGGAGACGGATTGCAGAGGGAGAAGAAGCTGTAAAGACTATTTCTATCTTCAGCCAGGCGGCTTTGCAGACAGTAGATAGTTACAGTAGACAGACTGTTTGTATGATTGATGAGTAAACTCAGCTCCAGCAGCATCACCACTTAGCTGTTGATCAGTGTTTATGTGGATGGTGTGTGCTTTATTTGGGTGGTTAGGATAAAGCCAGCAGACAGAATAGATGCACGCTTGAAAGGGTTTGCTGTGAAAAGGGCTTCTCCTCCCCCTGATCCTCTCCGTGTATGGAAAAACATATGGTGTTTCAGGTAACACAACTGCCGTGTCGTTTTGTGTGCATGCATGAGAGTAAAATTGTATGAATGAATAGGTTCTCCAGATGGACCATTTTGCTTTTCATGTCATTTTAACACAAAAGTCTGTTTTTGAATGAATTACAAATATAGCCATTTGTAGCCTTATCTTACAATGTGAAAATTCAGTCTGGAAAGTTTGACTTTAGACCAGACAGAGGTCTAAGAGAGCGTGTCAGTATTTCCCGTAGTCCCCCTTTCCCCTCGCATTAAGCCCCCCTTTTCTTTTTCCATTATTTCGTTTTTCCTTTCTCCCCCTCTCTTTTTGAGTATATGATACTGCCATGTAGGGCAGTACTGCTCCTTAGTCAGTAGGTCAGGAATGCCTGTGTGGACTAAAGCAGTGTTGTTTTCATTTCTGATCTTTATCAAATGCATACTATCATCCATCCGTCTGTTTATGAACTCATCACTTCAGTCAGCGACTGATTGACACACATATCTGTATGTGTTACCTTCAAAGCTTTTTCTAAAGATGAGGAAGAATTAAATTTCATTGATGTAAAAACATTTTAATAATAGTGTTAATAATAGTGTTTTCAGTTGTTTTCTGCTACTAGTCAAGTAAAAAAAAAAAAAAGCATGCCTCCTGCTGTTACAGCCTTTTTATATTCAGCTTTTAATGAAATTAAAAAATGCAATTGAATATTGATATTTTTCAAAGTACAGCATCAAAGTCAAATGCACTCTTGTCATGATACTCTAAAGCCAAGTAAATACCTAGTTGTGGACAATCTCATGCCCTGTCCACACTAACATGGATATATTTCCAAATATTTATTTTCTTCCTCTGTGTTCTAAAATAAATTCTGTCCACAACAACCTATTTTTATAAATTGTCTGTCCACACAACAACAAAAAAATGACTACAACTGGTACAAATGCTCAGACAAACCATTGTTTGTATTGGACTCCAAAATGTGGACATCGTGGATTATAATGGACCCAGAGGCTTTAAATTGTCACGAAGGTAAGCAGCAGCAACGACAAGTTAACGAAAAACTTAAGTAATCTCAAGCGTTGGTTCAGGTTGTGGAAGTGTATTCTTTACATGATGTGGATTTGTCCAGAATGCCAGCCTTGTCAATCTCCCAAATGTATCAGATTAAGGTAAGGCACAGCCTCATCATATAAAGCAATAAGACATATGCAAAATGCAGTGGGATGCCATCTCTTAATTTTCCTTCTCCACACTTTTTTTCTTTTTTTACAAATTTTCAAAAATATTGCCATTGTGGATCGGATGTTAGGTGAATAAATATGGTGAAGTGCAGTGGTATTTTGGTGGATGTGTCACAGTGAGAGCCATCAAAGATGGATGTTGCATTAAAAGACAGCCAGAATTCTGTCAGTGTTACATTTATTTTTGGCCAACTGACAGTGTGACGCTACTTCTGTCTACTTAACGGATAGCATGACATAACAAATTAATTGATACAACATGGACATTAGTGTAACCTCGACGGTCTTTGCAAATCATTCCAGAGCCACAACCAAGCACTCACTCCACTCATCCCTCACAACTTTCAAGGTTTACTAAACTTATAAATACATAATTACTACTTTTGTAACAGTGTGATCATTAACTTAGCTTCATTGTTCACAGCTACAGCAACACTAGTAGAAAATGTGATCTGATAACTTTTTTCTTGTACGTTTACCTACATTGTAGCAGGAGATAAATTGAATCTCAGTGTCATTACAGAGTCTGCATGCACATCACACCCAATTTTACCGGTGCTGATAAATGTGTACGACACAAAAAAATCACTTACTGTCACAGCCTTAATGATGATAAAGTCCTGACCAGTGGAAGTCAACTAAATATTTTGATATCTTAAGACTCAGTGCAGTCCTTTACTACTCTAATACCCTGAATGAGTATCTGGAAAATACAGTTAATCAGTGGAGCAATTCACTGTAACTTTGAGATAAATTGCATGTGTTGACGATTTTTCCACAAGACCATTAAAACAGGAAAGGAATGCTGATAAATACTGTTACTTAAGTGGAATTTGGACATTCAGGTTTGACTATCTATGTAGTTAATACATTTTTAACCCATAAAGACCCAGCGCTACTTTTGTGGCTGCTCCCAAATGATTTTTCCCTCTATATTCAACCTTTCTTAAGTGATTTATTATTATTGTAATATTAACTTATTTATTTTGCATTTTTTTCAGTGAAAATCAGTTGTTTTCATATATTTAATTTATTGATCATGTAGATGTTCATAAAAGCTCAGATATTAAAGTTGAGGGGTATTATATCAGAAACAAAAAACTGTAGAAAAGTGATTTTTTTTCAGCAAAAATATCAATAACTGAACATGAACCAAGTGTGTCCATCCACTGTCATTGTTCCAACTCCATGGGTTTTACTAGTAAATCAGTGTTGTAGAAGATGACTGTTTTCACAGTCACTATGGAGCCTCTGAATGTCCAAATGGGTCATATCTGATGACCTTGAAAAGATGACAAACTGTATTTTACACCAATTATTTATACTTATTAATAGGTTTAGTGGTTCAGAGGTTATTAAACATTTTACATCAGTAGATGATTTTGGTCGATCATGGATGTTTGGGTCTTTATGGGTTAAAGTTAAAATAGAATTAACCTACCAGAGAAAACCTAAATACAAACAGAGGACTGAATAGATATACAGTATATACTTAAACGGTTTATGCAAATCAAGGGTTTATTTAAGTTCAGCATTTTTGAGTCCTGTCTGTTATAAGTTGACGTATGCTGGCGTTATATGGTAGTCTTCATCCTGCTCTTTACATAATCGGTAATAGCATATTGGTCGCCTCATTAAGAAAGTATGTAGTTAGCGCAGATCCAGTCACTGACCGGGTCTCCTTGACTCTCTAATTCAATAAAAAGACAAAAACCCTGCTGAGCTTAGATGACCACTCCTATTAAAACATAATTAGGGCTAATTGCTTCTCAGATTAATCATGAGCTCTAACCCTCATGTCCTGTTGACACTCTAATTCTGTTTTTTTTTTTTTTTTCCCTCTCTCACTTCCTTTCCTCTGCATTGCATTTCTGGTGTGTGTAGGGGGGTGTGTGTCAGCCCTGGGTTGGGATATGCCTATAGGACACACCCTTTAGTGGCTGAATACAGGCTGCTGCATGTTTATGGCTTCACAAGCCCTAACAAGCACATTTAGGCTGTGATTTGAACCCAACCAGGGTAGGTTAATGCTGAACCAATGAATCATACTGGCGTCTTTTTAAACTAGCTTTTGGTGGTCCCACTTTTACCACAAACAGGACTAAAGCTGTAGCGGATGCAGAACACAGGCTACCCTCGCACATGGTTTCCAAGCTTAGACCTCAGCTCTCTGATGATGTAAGGGTGGCAAGGGAGGACAAATTTGAGATTCTTCCATCCTGTTTTGGGATTAAACTCCATTTTCTGATGCCTCCTGTATCTGCTGGGCCCAGACCCCAGAAGCTGTCTTGTCTTGCAGATGGGTCTGAGCCTCAGCTGGCTGTCTACAGTTGTCACCGTAGAGGAACAGTGAGCAGTCAGCCTATAGGATTAGAAAAAGAGAGAGAGGAGAGCTCATTTGCTTTGCGGCATCACATCTTAGTTACTCTGTCTAATTAAAAAGGCTGTCTGGAGACTGAGTGTCTCTAGGCGTCACCCAGCCCAGATCCAGCCCACTACAGACGCCAGACCAGTCCTTAATGGTGTTGGATACAATGTGTCATCCTGCCTGGCCTGGTGTGGAAGGAGCAGCCCTGACCCCAAACCCCTGTTTTTCTTTGTTCTTTATTATTTTTATTTATTTATTTATTTTAAATCCTTCATTCTCCTTCAGCATCTCCACTGTGGCTCATGTTCTTCTCCCTCTGCCTCTGCTCTAAAGGGATTTCAAAAAACTTAGTTCAGGATGCCCTTGAGTGTGTGAAATGATTGAAGCAGGCAATACTGCAGAGTCACCGCACATATACAGACACACAAACACATAAGTTAAGGTGTATGTGTCAGGGCAGAAGTACAGCTATAGAGAATCTGGAGATGATCCTGCTGCTGATACAGTTGTAACAGTGCAAAAAAACAGACCTGGGGCTACAAAGTCCCATCTGATACACAGTTAATCTGAATTATAGATGGTCCCTAAAAGAAATCCAGTAGCACTGCAACAAGTACTCACACAAAGCAATCGTAGATGTAAACATGTCACAGTTAGTGTTTGTCTGTGTCTGTGTGTCTATCCATCCCAATAAGCATCTTTGTATCTCAAACTGTGTATCGAATTTTCTGACTCTTAATAATAGATGTGTTTGCTGTAAATATTTCATGGTCGGCTGACTGAAAACACATGCCTGTCAGAGATATGGAGGTAAAGGGAGGGGGGGTATGCAGGGAGGAGATGAGGGAGCGACTGGGGAAGGAGAGAGAGGGAGAGTGAAATGTAATAGGCAGGTTTTTAACCCTCTCACTCTGCATTCTCTGCCGCTGGAAAAGGCTTGCTTGAGAGAGTGTATGTGTTAATCCGTGTCTTTCTTCACCCCTCCCTGTTCCCGCAGGGTTCCCAGGATTCGACAGGAGGACAGGAGGGCTTGGTGGCCCCGCCTTTTACAGCGTTCCCTCCTCCACCCCCTCCTCAAAACGGCCTACCTGGGACAGAGTTTGGCCCCGGGGCCATGTTTGGTGCTGCGGGCCAGGGTACAGCAGAGATAGGGGCTGGTGCTAACGGAGCCACCACAACTGCTACCACAACCAACAACAATGTAAGCGTTGCTTTTCTGTCACAGCGTTTAGATGTGTTAAAATGTCAAACAGGCTTTAAGTTGGATTTCACTGAAAATATAATAAGAAACTTTTCTAATTCATATACAACAGATGCAGCATATGACATATTTGTGTTGGTTTGTGTCTGTACATTATAAGTTTGCATTTTATTTAGTGTAATGGCCTTTTTTTGTTGCCTATCAATGGCTTTTTGTCCGATAGCATTGCTTAAATCCAATATATGCCACTGTAATCCATTTCCTCATCTGTAAACATTTCTGCCTGAATCACTGCCGATAGATTGTCACCTGCTGAGGTAGTGAAAACAGCTAATTTGATGTCATGCTACATCATCTATTACATCTTTTGTTATTGTTTTGATGGAGCCAAAAATTAAATACTGCCTTTAAATCAGAGTTGGACCTGAAGTTCTGCATGTTTTTTTACTGATTTAATTTTAAATGCAGCCAAGAATAAATAGCATCCAAACTCTGCATAAACAGATTAACATTAACATTGTTTTGTTTGAAGTTATGTCTAAAATATGTAAATATAGCAGCTTGTTTTCTTCCTTAAATTATATAATATATTGGATCGTGTATTGTAAGGTTCTAACAATATAATACAAATTATGGTGTGGGGGGTGTGATGCATTGCAGTACTGAAAGCAAGGTGATATATTGTTAAAATATAATCTTAAGAAAACTGTCATAGTATAAAGTAGTGTTTTGCAAAGTTGTTTTCCCCAAAGAAGTTCAGTCCTTGACCAGATTTAGTGCCATTTCCACATTGCCTTATAATGTTATCTTGACCTGGTAAACCAGAGATAAGTTCAATAAATCAGAACTTTGTTTAATGTATATATTAAAAACATACACAATAAATGAGACCAAAAATGCACGTAGGCATAAGGTAACAACCTATTCTTCATTTCTCGTCATCAGTAAAACAATACATACATTTTAAAAACAGCATAAATATGACAAAGGAGTGCTGCAGATGAGAAGACTATGGGATTAATTCTGCTAATTTATTTGGAATCCTGAGTCAAATCATTTGCAGTATTAAAAGCAGTTTTTTTTGTTTTTTTTTTTAACTAGATCAGAACAGCTGGATTTGCATTTGTGTCACAGATCAAAATATCATAATGCTCTTGTTTGTGGAGTCAGAGTAAAGAAATTGACAATCAGTAAAATAAAAATAGATACAGATACAAAACATAATCTGACAATACTCAAGTGAATTCATATATTAAGTGATATATTTACCCATATATTCAGCTTTCTCAACTTTTTTCTTTCGTTTTTTTCTTCATCTGGCTCCACAGGGAAAGGCAGAGGAGACACCCCAGGGGGAGGCGGGGGTACAGTGTGGTACAGGAGGTGCAGGAGCAGGAGGCTCTGCAGGAGACTCATCAGAGGCCAAAGGAACCCCCAAACGCCTCCATGTCTCGAACATCCCCTTTCGCTTCAGAGACCCAGATCTTAGGCAGATGTTTGGGGTAAGAAGCGGGGAATGTTGTGGTGTGGGGCCACATTTTTCTTTTAACAGGATCAATAAATCAGTCTTGGCCACCCCTTGGTCCTCAGTGGAGGGGAGGGGGAGGAGAGACACACAAAAGAGTAAAAGCCAAGGAAAGACACTCACGGGTGTTGTGTTGGTACTTGAAGGGGCTGTGTATGTTGGCATGAGGGCAGAGTTCAAGTCAAAGGGAAGAAAACACACAGTGAAATGTGAGAAGTTGTCTTTTGTACAATAGTGACCCCTGGTGTAAATTAACTGCAATTCACACTGTGTCGATTTGCACAAACACAACTCAGCAATGCTATTTATGTGAATGCTTTGTTCCTTTTATGTTTGTTAATTAATTTTCTTGAATTTATTTGCAGCAATTTGGGAAGATTCTGGATGTAGAGATTATTTTCAATGAGAGAGGTTCAAAGGTACGTACACTGAAGCCATTGCACACTCAAACAACTCTTCTTCTGTAAGTGTCCCATAGTACAAGCGCATCACATGGGAAATGTATTATAAATTGTAAAATTATGCTATATCATTAATAATGTGTTTAGAGTTGGAGACCATTACTGCCAATGAAACATGCATATTGTGTCCATTACTCCCACCCACATTAAGTCTGGGCAAATAGAAACTCTGATATATTTGCGAACCATCAACTTGTCATGAATCTTTCACTACTCAGGCTGCAACAAACTGTCCCTGCTTTTGTTTAGCCTGGCTTATTACTTATAATGTATTCACTAACTCATTCATTCATTTTTATTGAGAAAATATTTTTTTAAGACTTTTACATTTTATGAAAATCATTAAAAATAATTTTAAGGTAATTTTATATGATAAGGATGTGTGCCATTTGATTTGAAGTTTAAAAGCATATAGATCAAATTGAAATGTCTTTGTTATTACTGTTGAACAGTTATTGTTCAATAGTATTACTATTGAACAATTGAAGAGTTCAGACGCAAAACCCGCTAAACGCCATCACAAAAAAAATTGAGATGGCACCACCAGACGGTGGCTCTGGCTACTAAGTAAAACATGATGAAATAAAATTAGCTGCAAAACCCGCTGTGTCCCATGCATTAGTCACCTTAAAACATTGCTTTTTATCAAAATCCGCTAAACGCCACTGTTGTAATTATGCAGAACCCGCAATATCCATGGTACCAACCAATCAAAATCGCGCATCAGATCATGTGACGCTCAAGCTCGCGTCGTCCATGGAAGCTGCTGAAGTGCTGTAAATTTTGCAGTTCTCTCGCTGATTTTGCTGCAGAAACATGGAGAAGTTCGATGAAATGGATGAACCTGTGATGGTGTCACCATCAGGGAAACGTAAACGCCGCAGGCCGAAAAGTTCTACCCGTTATAAGGCCAAAGAAGCTCGATACAGTGGGGCTGAGGTAATTCCCCGTGTATCATGTACACACAACACTGCAATGTGTGCAGCCATGACTTTGACACGTAACAATTTGCAGTACCTTAAAAATCAGCTGTACTCCACGCAGAATAAAGTAGAGCAGGACTCCATCATTCTCTCACACTTGGATGTTAGCAGTGTAAAGCGTCGGAGGACCAAGACTGAGGATGCAGAGAAGCAAAGAGATCGGGGTGTGTCTATCAAATACAGTGTCCTGAAAGAAGACAAGACAAAAGTCAAGATATGCCA
Organism: Apogon hyalosoma; assembly: GCA_037367295.1. Taxonomy (NCBI): domain Eukaryota; kingdom Metazoa; phylum Chordata; class Actinopteri; order Kurtiformes; family Apogonidae; genus Apogon; species Apogon hyalosoma. The sequence continues at coordinate 3,727,465 of JAPQRP010000029.1, forward strand.
GACATCATTCCTTAGTATTTTCGGTAAGAACATGAATGTTACTTTTTAGTTTGGAACATGGACGTGGCCCCTTCTTGTGGGGTGGGGAAGTTAGGCTGCTTTCACACCAACAGCACTTGGTGCGCACCAAACGTTCCATTCGAACCAAAAGCTCTGAGTTCGGTTCGTTTTCGTTGGTGTGAAAGCATCAATCGCACTCGGATCCGCACTAAATCAAACGGACCCAGACCTCCAAAAAGAGGTGGTCTGGGTCCGCTTGACTCTGCACCAAATGCCAACCTCTGGTGCAGTCCCTCTGGTGAAAACGCGAACTCGGATCCAAACCATAGACAGTAGGTCCAAACGAACTATTCCAAATGCATCATTGGTCAGGTCAGGTCAGGTCAGTGGGACCACATTCATGAAAATAGCGCATCTCCTCTGCCTGAAATGACGCACTATACGTCTTGAGTGACTCCAGTGCATCAGCAGATCGGTCTCCAGACACAGCCGCGACTCATTCTCCAATATTTGGCCAAAAATGCCCAAAAAAAACAAAAAAAAACACGTGCGCGTGCACGAATTATTACATGTGCGCACAAAATAATAAAACGTTCGTGTTGTTGTTTAGCCGTTTATTTGGATTTTGAGGTTTTTGCAAAAATATCGAATATGGATGTAGCAGGTTTTGCAACCAAACATAATTCAGCTGTTAATTCATTAATTTAATAAAGCTACATTTTTGAAATTCTGACCTTTTATTCAATAAGGCACTAGCATAATTATAATATCAATGGATGAAAGGAACACTTATTTACACCCCACTGTCAAAAAAACCTAATTTAAAACAAAAGACCTGAGGTGGATTTAGAGGCTTTTGCATCTGAACTCTTCAGTTATTGTTGAATAGTACTATAATATTACTACTACTACTACTACTACTACTACTATACTATTGTTATTACTATTGAAATAAAGGCTATCAAATTGAAATGTCTTTGTTATTACTATTGAACAGTTTTGAAGTAAAAAAAAACATATTGGCATGCAAATAGTTAGGGAATACTGTATGGCATTTAAGCGTGCAAACCAAAGTAAGCATACCATATTTCCTCAAATATAAACAGGTAACTCCAAGGCAGATCTCTAATAATATTCAGTGTCGACGCTGACACAAACAACAGCCACTTCTCAAATACAGCCTGGGTAAAAAAAAAATATATGGATAAACTTGTCCACCATGTAATGTACTGCTGCTTATGTACAATGAACACTTCTACAAGCTTAATTTAAATAGTCAACCTAATAATCCAGCTGTTTTCAACACTTCTAGATAACTGATCTGAAGTGTTATTGCCTGATTGATCTTGTCTGCTGCATGCTGCATTCATACTGCCATTTGTATTGTCTTACAAGTACATCATGAAGACAGCATTTACACAATAACAGCTCCATTAAGCAACGAATGGTTTATGTCCCCTGAAATGCTACAGGGGTTTTTATTTTGAAAGGGTTTAGGAAGTGTTGCATTTGTAGAAGAGCATACTGCAGTACTTTTGAAATTGCAAATATGAGTGAATCAATACAAGGTTTTGCACTCTTATGTCTACTAAACAGAGGGAATTAGAAATAAAGGCTATAAAGGCCTATCTCTCATATGGGCCTGGCATAGCTGAGGCAATTTGCTTTGCATAATGATTAGTGCTACAATTACAAGCGTGTCCTTGAAAAATGTTCTTCCATGTAAGGGGTGCGTGGCCTCCAAGACTGTGAGAGCCCATGTATTAAACAGTGTCAGACTGCGCCCAAGGTCTAAGACTCCAGTAGTACCAAATTCCCATTTTCTTCCCCCTGACTCCCTCCGATGCCCCGCACAGTGTCTTTAACCTCTGCCATGTACCACAGGGTTTTGGCTTCGTGACATTTGAGAACAGCGCAGATGCAGAAAAAGCCAGGGAAAAGCTTCATGGCACACTGGTGGAAGGTCGTAAGATTGAGGTAATTTTCTTTTCTCCCTCTCTTTCTCCTCCTTTTTGTCTTCTATTTTCTCTTCTTTGTTCTCCCATCATACTTGTGCTTGATCACTGACTGCTAGCTAGCTCCCATCCTCCCTTTAGTGATATGCTCTGATGCAGCCCACTGGTATCCTTCTCCCTAGTCCCCTGCAAGATTTTCTTTGAAGCATTAATTTCACAAACTTCTTTCCTCCTGTTTATGTTTTATTTTTGTGGTGCCAGTGATTGGGGGTGCAAGAACACTACATAAGGCATGCTGATTACTTTTTTTTTTTTTTTTAAAGCTTTTGCCTCTTCACCTTTATTCCCCCCAACTGACGTGCAACTTGTAGCCACACTGATATTACAACTTTTTCCGCTACAATTGGAATGATGTTTGTGTCGTTGGCACCGGAGGGCACCAGAGGAACGCAGGGAAAAGGATGATGCATGGCAGATTGCTGTCAGATGCTCTTATTTTCTTCCCTAGTGTAGAAATCCTTCTGTGTTCCTCTTCTCCCGGTGCTGTGGCTAAGTGGTTGTGACAAGCTTATGGCTCCTGGTGCAACAGAAGCATGCTGGGAATCACAGCAACACTGACGCATGTTCACTTTATGGAAGTGTGGATTCTTAGCAGAGAACTGTGCAGTCGAGTTTTTATGTGGAGTCTGTGTGGGTTGAGGTTGTTTTACTTTGATTTTTTTTTTGTTTTTTTTTTTAAATTGCAGTTATTTTTAACTGAAGCATGTGCTGAGTTTTTAAAACAATTTCTGTCTTTATTTTTAATTGGGGTTTCAATCAGCCAGTTGTTCATATTGGATCTTTTGACCCAAGCTGCTGTAAGCCACAACCTATGCATGGGCTTATGGTGGTATTTTCTTTGTGGTGTGTGTGGGTGTGTGCGTCAGTTCCTGCATGATGGATGAGGCTGGCTGGACCATTTTTTTTTACTCTGTTCTTACTACAGAATGGTTGAGAATGAAAGACAACCACCTGCATCCACTGGTTCAACACACTTCCTCTGCCACCTCCAACTTCAGTCAATCAGCAAGCTGAATGGATACTGATGGAGCCAATAAAACCTGCATCAGTCTTTTCCCTTTGTATTCAATCAGCAGCTCGTGTTGTGCCCCCTACCCCCTCGCCCCCAGCATTGTCTTGACCTGATTCTATGTGTTTTACTCCCCAAGTTTCTGCATGATGTCAGTCACTTGTATTAATCAGCGCGCAGTTTTTTTAGTTGTCACTTTGCATGTACTCTGTTGTACCTCAGTAGTGGTGTCGGGAGCTGGAGCAAGTCATGTGTCAGCTGCATGGTGGGCCAGCAGCGGGGGAGTCTGTACCATAGAGTGTGTCTCTTTTTCTGTCTGTTTATGGTGCATGGGGGCTTGAAGAGACAAAAGGCTGGCGCAGGACAAAACGTGGATTTGTGTTTATGCATTCTTTCAAAAGAGGAGAAGGGGCCGGACATTTCTATTTGAGGCAATGCTCTCTGGCAGTTCTCCCTTCTTGCAGATGTTGTTGCAGTAAATCTTGCTTTAATTGGTCATATCATTTCAGAGTTTGTTGAACTACGTTTTCAGCCATGATGATTGCAAAAAATAACTCAAAAAGATCTATTTGTAAAATAATTGAGAAACTCTGAAATATAGACCAACTCTAAACTATAATTTATTACGAATCTCTTACTGTTTTATGTGTGACTGCAGTTTACTGCTATTCACTGGCATGGGTGTAGTTGATGTAGCTAAAGTGTGCATGGTTGGTACTTGTTTGTAGAAATTATGTACTACTTCCAGACAGTTTTTTTTTTCTTGCATGTTTATTCTGTGCAGCTCTTTTGTTGAATTCCTTTGGTGATGAAACTTACTTTATTTGTTCAGTTAGCATGAAGTCAGTTGCACCTGGGTGCCTCATACTGTTGTTCCACTCATTGAAACAGGGCTGAGTAGCTGAATCCCTAGTTTTCACAATGATTTGTGACTGAATAATAGTGTACTGTATGTATAGGTATACTGTACTTAACTCTAGTGCTGGCATTTCTGATTGTTGGTGCATGCCTCTGGGAGATGGTTAGTTATCTGCACAGCTCAGTTGCTAATAGTATGCATGTAAGTAGCCTATGTGAAATAGAAGTAGAATTGTTGTGTTAAAGTTATACTGTACTTCTCTTTGTCTGGAATAAAACTCTGCGCTTTGAAGAGGTCAGTTTCCTGTGTGCTTCCAATGTATCCATGTAAGTGGCCCAACTACAATTCACTTTGTCTCCACTTGCTTTTCTGTAACCTCATCTCATTACCATCAATTCTATATATAGACTGTAGAGTTCTATATATAGGTGTGACTGTGTGTATCTCTGTATGCACCTACAAATATGCACACCTCATCACATCTCCATCCACCCATGGCTGTCTCTGTGCTTGTGTATTTGCCCTAACATAAATGGTTTAAGCTGTCCTTGCTCATAATATCAGTCTGCCTCACGCACTTACATTTTTCCTGTCATTGACATTGAGAACTAACGATGGAAAAGCCCTCAAAACCATTTAATCACACATGTAGTCTCATATTTCATTCTTATGCTGCAGTTACTGGCAGAAAGAGCATCAGGGACCTTTATGTTGTCATTTGTGCATTGTAATCATGAATTCGCAAAGTTTAGGCTGGTGTGCAGACTCCAAATTGAAATCAATACTAATCCACAGTAGCACAGCCTGTGTTTCTTCTACTAGAGAACTTGTTCTGTGTGAACAACAGCTCAAATCAACATTGATGTTCAGGCAACACAGTTGTGATGTTTCCTTGCCTGTTTCTCAATAGGTGACAATTTGAAGGTCCACTAGAGGAGGTATGCAATTTATCAAGAGATGTGCCAGGTAAATTGTAATTTATATATTAATTCTTTGATGGTTCCATCGAGGGGTGGGTGATTTTGGGCAAAAGAGAATAGATTTTTTCTTTTCTGCTTTTTGTCGAGAATCACAATCCGTGATCCTCCTATAGAAACTAGAAAATGTCACTGAGTGGCATAATTTTATGTTTAAGATAACACCATTTCCACCATTTTAGTGCCATTGATTTGGTATTAAAATGGTGACTAATAGCAGGATGCATTAAATAATCGATAAGTATGTGTCATTGCCTGATTTTTCTTGGCTTTATTTCATCAGTAGTAGAAAAACATGTTATACAAACCTTTGATTAATGTGGACTAAGCAACACTTTTAGAACTGCTATAAACAGACACTAAATACACAAATACACTCATTAGCCTTGCAACATTAATGCTACAATCAAAACATGATGCAATACTTAGTTTAAAGTACTGTATTTCCACAGGTACCCAGCCCATTTAAAAGTAATATGAGGAGTATTCATTTATTTAACCTGCAATTTATCAATGTAAAGCAGATCATATGCTAATTTAAGAAGATATACAATATATGATCATCCAGCCAAGATCCATCAGCTGCAACAACAGATCATCAAGATGAAGGTCACCACATTGTAAAATAAGGAAGCAGAGTTTTGCTCCTTCGGTCAGCGTGAAGTTGTGCAGGTTTTTCTGTTTTATTTTGATCTTCCAAATAGATGAACCACAGCATACTCTCTAAGAACTTTAACTATGCTTTACTCAATTTATTCTGTGTAACATTTTTACACTTAAAAATATTGAGTAAATTTGAAAGCTGTGAAATCATTTAGATTTACCTTTTACATTAAGTTAATGTAATTGAAAAATTGAAGCAGAGCTGAATAACTACATTACGACGAAATAGAAAATTGAGTTGATATAGTTAAAATTTTAAGTCTATGCAATAGTAACCCTAAGTTCAAACAACTCAAAAAGAGTAGATGTAATTAAAATGTTAAGTAGATGCAACTGAAAATGAGATTATTATTTAACAAAAGAAATCTGCTACATTTACTTAACGTTTTTAACATAATATAATTCATACTGAACTATCAAATATCAGAATAAATAGCGTAGCATGGTTGGAGGATTGGCAGGATGTTAGCTCAGTGAAAAAAAAGAGCACAGGATGTGATTTTTAATTTGTAAAGTGTAAGATTTAGTTTAACAGTGATCAAGGCATTGATAATCACAGATGAACAGGTAAGGCATTGTTGGACCTACAGCTTTCACTTATGGTGTGCCTCAACAAAAATATAAAACACAAAAAAGGCCAATAAACATTGCCATATATACACGTTAACCCCAAATTCACACTGAAACCACAACAAGAATTAACTGTTGGATTTTTAAGTGTTTATTTTGGTACGTCCAACTCCAATATGCACTTAAGTGATTTTCAGAGAGTTTAAGGTAGTATACCTTTTTATTATTGTAATATTTACTAAGGCCCTGAATTATTTTTTAGAGTGTATGAGGGTTAAAGCATCTCTGCAAGGCCTCGTCCATGGACAGTGGGCACACAGCCACAGAGCAGAAACCTGCTGAAATGTTGCACCTCCCATTCACTAACCTCCGCTTTAAGGCTGCTTGTCTGTGGTTGATCTGTGTGGCTGGAGTGCTAACGGGAAGTGATGGCTCCTCCGCAGCGCAGAGTTTTAGTCAGACATGTGAACACAATAGCGTGAAATAGCTGAGGAGTGTGTGTGTATTGTGTGTGACACGTGGATCAGCTCTGCATGTGGTGACCTCATCAAACGGGAGGCAACTAGTGAAAGAAGTGTGTCATGTCATCACTGCATGGATGCGTACGGAAGGGGGGGATGAGAAGACGTTGTGGTTCTGCATGTGTGACCATGCACATTCCCACCAATCAGCGCTGTAGTCTCACACTCAGTGGGGACGGAGCTGGCCTTCTGCTCACCTGGGCCGCCTATCATTTCCATTCAGCGTTTTAGATAATTGCATTCATTATTAACAGGGAAAAAAGTTGGGAATAATAAATCCAGGGCCTGAGGTGAAGGCTCAGCAGCTCCTTGTGTCCCAGTTTCACAGATAACACCCCCCCACACATACCCCCACCCCTTCCCCATGCTTTGAGTATGACCAGTTCTGCTCTGTTATCTGGACTTTGTGTTACTGCATGATTTGTTTTAGAGAATTAATGGATGAAATGTGTGAGTATTCATGTGTGCTTTTGCTTTGTACATAAAAGAAAACTGTAGAAAAGGGGAAAGAGATTTTGTACTTTTCCCTTTCTACACGTCTGTCTTGGTTTGTGTGTCGACTCCATCCTTTCTCTTCTTTATTCCTTCATTCTCTTGTTGCCAGTCTGCTTTGTCTCTGCCATTTTCATTTATTTTGATTCATAGGTGTGTTAAATTTCTGTTGGCCATAACCTATCCTTTTTTTGTTTGCATTTATTTTGTTTGGAATTCATATCTATTGTTTGTTCTTTTATGGTGACTGGTAAAAACTGGAAATTCTAAGTCATTCTTCCCACAAACAGTTTCCAAATACACAATCTTCCCTTGTGGCTCGACTTCACCACATAAGAATGAGTCCTTTCTTGCAACATCTAACCAAAATACTCTCGTCCCTTTGACTGTAATTGACCCAGACAGCGTTAAACCAACCTTTTTGCTGCTCTTAAGATTTGCTCTTATGATGGAGGGTGGTGTGCATTTGTATGTGCTCTTCTGACTTTTCCTCGGAGATAATTCAGTTAATTCCTCCCAGTTAATTCAATAGACTAGTTTTTCTGGGCAGGGGGAGGGTTAAGGCAAGGTTGCCCCATATCTCCATTTTCCCAATCTGTACCATGTCTTTTATCCTGTAGAACACTAGATACCTTTTTGTCAGTGGTCTTCATTATTGTAATGATGCTCAGAGCTCTGTTTTTAGTACTGAGAGCTAGCATCCTCTCTTCCGTTTCCTCCTCCTCCTCTCTCTGCTTTCTGTTCATTTCTGTAACTGCTGCTCTCAGATTTTTAGTACACATGGGGGGAGGGGGGGCATTTAGGTTTCTTTTGTTTCTAGGATTATTTGTTCCTTTATTTATTATATTTTTTCTGTTTCCCTGACGACTTCTGTGTGTTGTTGTCAGTCTCCACGGTAACCACTCGCTGTTTCTACGGCAACGGTAAGTTGTGTACAAACCTCTGTTACTGAACTGATCCCCTTACCACCCCACCCTTGAAATGGGCTTTTAGTACATCTTATACAGTAGACTGTAAAGTTATAGTATTGTCACAGTGTAGTGGCCTAGTAAAACCTTACTTAATTTATTAGTGTACAGCGGAGTATCTCACACACACACACACACACACACACACACACACACACACACACACACACACACACACACACACACACACACAC
>JAPQRP010000029.1:3735832-3757789 GCA_037367295.1 Apogon hyalosoma
ACACACACACACACACACACACACACACACACACACACACACACACACACACACACACACACACACACACAGACACAGCATCGTCAACAGGCAGTAATATTTTCTCCACATGCTGCCCCCACCATCTCATTAACACCTCACTGGGAATGACCGAATGTAATCACCTTCCTCTATGCAGTGACATGGCTGTCCACAGTTCATCAGATTAATTCTACATCGGACTCAAACATATACAGTGTTTGTTTTTTTTTTCCCTCGATGATTAAAAATCAGCAGAAATGATGTGAAGCTTTCCTCCCTATTGCTTGCTTTAAGTGAATGCAGACCCCAAGCTGCAGAGAAAATAATACCGCTGCTCTGGTGTTGCATTCTTTTATTTCATTGACCTGCCTGCTTTCAGCACACTGTACATTTGCCAAATGCTAGCCAGATGGACCCAGTGTGTAAGAGGGTCACCTATTTGAGGGAGGAGTTCGTGCAGTCTGAACTAATGTGGAAATTCAGCTAGCCGGCTTTTCTGGCTCATCATATAGTGCTGCAGGGATGATGTTGATGGTTATTTTTTTCTTTTTTAGGCCAAGTCAGCATCGCCCCAGTTCCATCGACACAAAGCCAATTGGATTTTCTATTGGATTTCAATCAAAAAGATAATTCAGAAAATCACTTTTTATTTTTAAACTTAAATGCAACTGCACAATTTGCTTGCTTCAGTTTCGTTGTACCTGTACAATGACAATGAAGGCATTCTATTCTACAAAGTAAATGCTAATGTTCAGCTATAAACAAACTACATCACAATCTAAAGTAATCTGATTACAATGCACTAGAGTCTCTTCTGCAAAAACCTCACCTCTTGGTGTGACCTAATTCATTTTTGCGTGAAATGTGATTATGTTCTTATGAAACCGTTAGCAGAGATCTACTTGCATAGCATATTTATGTGTTTCCTGTAAAAAACATAATTCTGGAAAAACACCCCTTCTGATAAGTCTTGAGCAGTTAGTTAGCAAAAGTTACCACGGGCACCTTACAACAAAGTTCTGAGTCCCAGTTCCCATTTGGACCAGGGCCTTTTGTTTCGAGTTTACATGTTCTCCCTGTGTTATGCAGGTTTCCTCCAGGTCCTCCAGTTTCCCCCTTTGTCAAAGACATGTAGGTTAATTCTGCAATCTGTGCCCTGGACCAGGTACTGGCATAGATCTGGAGTTGGTCCCTGGGTGTTTTCAGTAGCAACTGACTGATCCTTGTATGTACTCAGATGGTTTGAATGTTGAGGTTAAAGGTGACCCCTTGAAAACCTACTGAGAAATCAGTTGACAACCAACTGCCAATCAATCGTTGCTCTATCTGTGATCTAGCCAGCTAAATCGCTGACATCATTTGTGGTTGGTAACTGGAGGTATTTATAGCCATGAGACACAATGGACACCTTTTAGAATGTTTGTATTTGGAAATGCAAGTAGTAAATGCCACCTAGAGTTTAGGATCAGACATGAAAGTTGTATCATTTTCAAGTTGGGCCAAACACTGGCCTGTAGTTGACATGTAACACAAGGTAGAGCATATGAACACATGTTTAGCACATTTGCTGACATTTAGCTATTTGTTAGTAGACACCATTTTTAATACACATAAAAGCTTTAGTAAAGTATTTTATGTCACAGAACGCAAGATGAAAATTTGATGAGCTCGTGTTAACCACAGATTTAATTTCAGATATTGAACCAAACACCCAGTGAAAAAAGCCTAGTGACTTTGAGACGAGGGAACTGAAGCGCAAAATGCTAACTGACTTCCAGATGTTAAGACTCATTTCTGCAGTACTCTGTTACACACACATAGGATGTCCTGACTTTGCTTCCAGTCACTGTTATAATTGCAACCTTCCAAATTTACATGCATAGACTAGCAAAGATGTTTGGTTTCTTGCTTGCGTTAACACCACTGTTAAAATTTCACCTTATTGCACTGGGGATCTGTTAATGTTGAAAACAACGCTACCTCAGGTGTGGTCACTCATCAAACCAGCGGATGTTGTGTAACCATATGCATCTCTGAACCGATATGGGGTTTACCTTGCTGTTTTTTGGGTCTCTATTATGCTGCCATTTTGTTTTTCTTTTCTCTTTTAGTTTGGTTTCTTGTAGTGGATTGTCTGTGTATCAGTAGTTGTAGAAGTAGTCATAGTGTACTGGTCTCAGTTTGTGACACACAGTTCTAATGCCTGGCATAGTGTCTCATGTTTATTTTATTTCTCCTTTTTTGAGAATGAGGACTGCTCTCTCTCCTACTTTCTCTCTCGCTCTCTCTCTGCTTCTACTTGCCTCTCTCTCTCTCTCTCTCTCTCTCTCTCTCTCTCTCTCTCTCTCTCTCTCTCTCTCTTTCTCTTTCTCTTTCTCCCTACATCTTTTTCTCTGTTTTTCAACCCACCACATACAATGAGATTTTCAGGAGAATGGTCACCAAATGTAATTGCTTTATTTGAATGATGCACCTTGGTATACATGTTTTGTTTTCTACAGTAATTATTAGTTGTTTTTGTGTTGCTCATGTAATCTCTTCCTCCCTGTTTCCTCTTCTCTCTTCACTCCATTTTTATGTTCTCCTGATTTTGACTGGCCCTGTCTCTTTACTTCTCACCTGCATCCCTTCCTGTTAACTTACCTGTCTCATCTTGTACGTGTTTGATGTGGGAGTGCTGCGATTGTTTTGATTGGTCTCTATGCTGCATCCGATGCTTGCTGATTGGCTGAATTTTTTTTCCTTTTTTTTTTCTTGGTTTGTTACTCACTTTTGGTCATGTGATGCGCCCATATTTGGCTGCGTGTAATTTCTGTGGTATATGATTATTAATTTTGTCAAAGAAATGTTTTTGCACCCCCTCTTTCTACCCCCCCCTTGTATTTTTTGAATATTTCTTTTTAGGTATGTAAACCCCACAAGTTTGGTTTCATATGGAAATGTGACTTCATGTTGTCTGGGTCTATTGTTCAGGATGAACTAGGAGGGCAAAAATGGGATGAGAGAGGCTGAATGTTTTATTAACACCTTGAGATTTGCCCTCCATATTGGTCTTATTAATTTGCATGTGTTCCTGTCAGCTGTCCACCTAATTTCATTAATTGTGCATGACACAAACTGCAAATACAGATTGAGTGCCCATAATTACAATAGGTTAAACTTTTCGTTAGCTTTATTTCTTTACTTTTATGCCTAAAACACATTCACATTACTACACTCTTTCAACAAACATTAATAGTGATTTGACTCATTAACTCGATTTTCATTTCTAAATGTCTTTTCACTCAGACACCCACAGACATTTACGTCAGATAGCTAGCCAGGCTAGGCTAATTGAATCAGTTGCCACTGACCTTGTCATTTTCAATGAGGGAAAAATGAGGTAAACCTCATTTCCATCTGAATGAAGCTCAGCAGATAAAGAACATGACTCACTGAGAGAAGCAATGTGAACAGCAGTCGAAACCTTAATGGTCTTCTAAATGAGACTGCAGTGTGTATGCACACAACCACTCTCATTCCTCAGTCTATCTCCTTTTTTTTTTTTTTTTTTTATCTCATACGTACACACTCACTCTCATGTAGCCAAAAGGTCATTAATCTTTAGTTTGCCACACATTTGGCTGCAGGACTTCTGCAGCACACTCGGACAGCACAGGTTATTAGAGAGAGCTACAATCTCCCTCTTTTAAAGCCCATCAAAGGGAGATGAGGATAGATCAAGGGACCGGAGTGTGAGCCTTTGAAGCTCAGAGAGGAGATTATCAGACATCTTCGGCAGAAAAGGCATAAGCCTTACACTGAAATGTCAGCGGGAATGCACAGAACATGCACATACACTTAAAACATCCACAGTAGCTTCACCTGTACCCACTAAAATGCATAAAAATTGCAGCACCGGTTTCCTTTGCTGCCCCCTTCCCCCTCCCTGTGCAGTCACAGCAGGAACATAACCAGTGTTGCCCATGGCAGCCCTCATATCTTGCCACAATGAGTCACCAAATCTCTACTGGGCAACTCACTTTTAATTGCATGATGACTAAAAATCTCCATAACAGTTCCTACCCACTTTTGCACACAGAAATTGACATGCAAACCAACACAGACATGACACACCAGTCAAAGTGTTAGAAGTCATGACAGGACTAAAGCTCTATTGAAATCCTTCTGCACACTTCAGTAAGACACCAGGGAATATCAAATTTTAGCAACAAGACTCATTTATCTTTTATCTTTATGCATAATACATAGGAAACCAATTGTAAAACAGTACATTAGATGTTTTCTGTAGCTCTAGGCTTCTCTAATGACCTAGAAACTGTAAATGTAGACGGAAAAATAAGAGATGTACAAAACCATGAATGCAAGCGTAATAGCAGTGACCATGTTTGACTGTAAATCTATTAACTAGATATACACTATAGCAGCCTTGTGATGTAGACAACTGGGTTTTAGTTTCCTGTGTAAAGTTGTTGTGTCTGTGTTTCTGACCGTCTCTTCCTCCGTCCCCAGGTGAATAACGCCACAGCTAGGGTGATGACTAACAAGAAAATGGTCAGCCCCTATCCTAATGGAGAGGCCCTCAGCACGCTGCCTTATGGTAACAATCTTACTGGCTTACACTAACAATGAACCATGGTGCGCCTAATCATCCAAACAGCAAAGGTACATACAGGCAGCGTAAATACCACCGCATTGTTCTCTACCTGCAGTTACCTTGTGTAACACCATGGACAAACTGATGAAATTCAGTTTATTTTAGTGGGATGCTACCACCTAGCCACGATACCTTGGATTCTCCACATAAACTTGGCCGAGTGTGAAAGAGGAAACTTTAACTCTGAAGCCCAGAACAAGATGTTCTGAGAATGATAATGTTCTGTCAAAGGATCATGTAACAGAGCACAGTAGCTTATTTCAATAAAGTCTATGAGAATATGCTGAATATCAGTTCTCTCTCTTGTCAGCTCTTTTTTTTTTTTTGAGGCTGTAGATCTCTGCCCTGAAGCGGTTCATAATTGAATATCTTTTTTATCTTTTGTGAGCTGGATTCAGTCCTCTCTGGGTGACATGGGTGTTTCTCATCAGTCTGGGAATTGTTAATGATGTCGATCGTGTTCAGGTATGGTAGACACGAGCAAAAACAGGCAAAGATAGACAAAGGCAGACAAACTGGGAGTTGCAGAATAATATATGATCCCATAGTGTAACATTGTCCATGATAATGATGCTATCTTGTTACTTGGTAAAAGATATTAATGCAAACACATGTGCATATTAGTCAAATCATCAATATTTGGGGCTGGTGTATAATAATGTATCACAACAAGAAAGAATACTGTAATGTTTCCAGATTTGGTTGCAGTTATTAGATTATTAAATGTGTTTATGTCTTAGTTGAGGTAGAGTTTTTATTAACATACAACCACTTAAACATTCACAGTTTGGACTGCTCTACAGAAAACTCACTAGACAGAATTTTCCTCAATAAAATCCTGAAATGTTTCACACTAAAAGTGTTGTTAATAAATTAAAGATTTCTGTTAGTGTGCCTTTAATTTGGGCTATAGGAAGCATTGAGTTTGGTTAACAGTAATGCCTTAACTTTAAACAGAGCATATTGGACAGTGTGAAAACAATTTTGCATTTGTAAATAAGACCAATTATAAAGAGGGAATAAGAAATGCAGGCTTGTCCATAATTCATGCTTCAGATAAGAATCTAATATCTGGTACAGCTAAGGTGAAGAAAGGCTCCTGACACCATCAGAGGAAATATGATCCTGTTGGAGGAGGCAGAACGTTACTGTCTTTGTTTAGTCTGTAACTTCTTATCATGTTTTAATCAGTGGAACTCCTCTTTAGGTACCCAGTGGACCATGCAGCCAACAATAAAAAGTGACTGACTGTGAATGATGGTAGTGATGGTGTTTTATTTGACTCCCTCTTCTTTCTTTAACTACCAGCGGGGTGGAAATTGAGTCCGATGGTGGGAGCTGTGTACGGCCCAGAGCTCTATGCAGGTAGGATACTCTTGAAATGACTGCAGCCAAATTACAATTTTCATCACATTTCTCTTTCCTTTTATTGATTATGAAACCCTTGTGGCTGCCGTTGTCTTATTCCTTTTTCTTTTTTCCTACATGTATCCTTTCTCCCCATCTTCATAATGTGGTTTTTGTACCTCACTCAGTATTCCTCTTTACTAAATCCCCTTTTGTTTTCATCTCTGTCTCTTGCTCCAGTCCCAGGGTTTCCCTACCCGTCAGCAGCAGCAGCTGCCACTACAGCAGCGGCGGCCGCCTTCCGTGGCGCCCACCTCCGAGGCCGAGGCCGGCCTGTGTACAGCACCGTGCGGGCTGCAGTGCCCCAGCCCGCCATCCCTGCCTACCCCGGGTAAGACACATCGGGTAGTGACTCCACATGCTTCAAAGCTGAACAGATCTGTGTGTTTGGTAGTATGGTATCGAAATAAAATACAAAAGAGCTTGTTTTGTTTAGTGCTTAGTGAACCTATTGAGCAACACATCATGTATTTTCACAATCATTTTCCAAATCCTGTTTGAGCAGGTCCCACTTGAGTACAGCTGTGTTCATACAGTCCTCACGCTCAAACATTATTCACACACTCCACTGTGTTCAGCAGGCCAACTGGCACATTGTCAGTCAGTTCACAGCTTTTCAGCCGAGTATGATGGGATTGCTCCATTGAAGGCTCATTTGAATAAACAACACAGATACCACCATCAGCACATTTGCATAAACACACACAAACCACATCCAGTCATTATGCATAAGCAGTCACCCTGCACACAGATTTGCTCCATATTATTCCTGTTTGCTGTGATCTTTGGTTTTTTTTTTTTTTTTCTTTTGTCCCTCAGTGTGTTCCACCGTGCATGTTGCGTCGCTGTGCTGTGCTGATTGGCTAATGGGGTCGTGATTGAAATGATATTCAAATCAAAGTACATCTGATTGGTTAATAGCCTTGCGGCCCACTTATTTTCACAATTCAAATGAAGCAAAAACTAGGTGAAATTGAAGGGCTGCAGGAAATACCCTCTCCATATCTGTTCCTCGGGCGGCTTTAAAATGCCCACTCCTCTCACACATCATTTCCCCATAAAGTGATCTGCCCACAGTGGCCTTTACTGCCATGATTTTCTTGTAGCTGGGGAACAATAGCAGTTTATGGTTTCATTTAGCTCACTACTAGTCAATGATATTTTTATATTAGTCCTGTGAGACTATTGGTGTCATGTGTAATGGCGCAGTATGTTTTTGGTTGTGGAGCTTAAATGGAAGTTGTATTTCCTCTGCATGCTGCATGGGTGTGAAATAACTGCTGTATCTCTCTTTTCTCTCTCTCTCTCTCTCTCTCTCTCTCTGTCTCTTCTTACTCTCTCCTCCTCTTCCCCCCTTTGTTTTTACTCTGTTGTGAACTTCATCCACTCTGGTTTTGGGACTGTGCACCACCGTCCGTTTGAACCCCCACCCACTGTCCACTACACCACCACCTCTCTGTGTTTCTCCCTTTGCCCTCTTTCTCCTGCTCTGTCTCTACTTCTTCTTCTCTCAGCGTGGTGTATCAGGATGGGTTTTACGGAGCCGCAGACTTATATGTAAGTAAACTCACCTCCCACCGACACACCCTCCCTCCTTCCCCCTCACTGCTTTCTCCTGCTCTTTTCCTCTGGGGGTGTTTCTGCATGTGCGTCCACTCATGCGTTCCAAGGATCTGCCTGCTACAGGTGAATGAGCCCTCAATGAACAGCTGTTAAACCAAGACAACATGCGGGATTTATTTTTATATGTACACATTAGTATTAGGGCTGGGCGATATGGCCAAAATCTTCTATCACAATATATGTAATGCTATGTAGGTAGGTCCATACGAATAAACACAAGAGGCTTAAATGATAGAAAGACTAAGGTCCTGTTCAGACCTGGCACTGATGTATAGAGACACTTATAAGAATGTCCCTTTGCCCCTGACATTAGCATGCATCTCTTGTGATCAGATAACATTTCCCTGCTCTACATGCAAATCAACAAGCTCATCTATAGTCTAAAATGTAGCACAGCAAGCCTTCATCACCTGCGGCACAGTTAGCTAACTTTAACAGACTGTCTTTGTAATGTTTGAGTGCAAATGCATCACAACCTAATAAATTAGTCAAAAAGTAAATTGATGAATGATAGGCCTTTTCATCTGCACTAGTTAATATTGGCAAGGTGTGCAGCTCAAACGCTCCCTGTAACTTCTGACATGGGATGTTTTGTTCCTACTCAATGTTCTTGCTTCTCAGTGTATGAGCTGTACTAGTACAATGATTCAACCAGATGAAATCCTCACTGACATTATTAATGTCTGACTTGGCCAAAAGCGTTGCGCAGACATGGTTAGAACAATAAATAAATAGAGTAAAGAAAAAAATTTCCTACATTTCAAATGAATAACCAATACGTCTAAAGCATTGACCAGTTGTTTACACTGGCTCTTCCACATGACATCAACTTCAGGGATATTTTCACTTTTTTTCTTCACTGGGAGAAAAAAAAATGAGGTGCATCATGTCATTGCACTGCACATCTGTATATCTATGAGCTTTTCCACACACAGATGTTTCATAATCAGCATGTGAATGAGTACGTACTTTAGCTTATGCAGAGCAGTGGTTCCCAGCTTGTCTCACCTGAGGACCCACATTATCATCAGCCACAACCACGGAATTCAAATGAAGAATAGTACATATATATGCAACAAAAAAAATTGCAAAAATTAATATACACATATTTTCATCTCTTGATGCAGACTATATTTCTCTAATAATGAGTGGAAATCTCATGTAGATGCTGCTTATTCTTATGAATAGAAGTGAACATAACTGCTTACATTGTCTCTTATGAGAGAACGTCTCTACAGCACTATATATAAATCTGTATGTAATATTCTCACATTCAGATTTACATTTTAACATGATTATGAGTGACAATGTAAATTTAGCCTGTCACCTTTCAGTCACATGCTACTGTTACCAGGGCAACGGCCATGACATTCACACGCATCAGTCAAACTAAAAGCCTGACGTTGGGCAGCATATAAAATACTACACCCTTTTCCAACCTCTCTGAATGAGTCCGTGACCCACTTTTGGGTCATGACCTGCCAGTTGAGGCTGGATGTAGAGGATGTCAGCTGAGTGGGCGGTCCTACTATGGCCCAGGGTGCGTTCGTGTTGATGCTGCTTAAAGAGAGCAGACATGGTCATCCCAGATCAACTCTGACCAGGGCCTAAGATTCAGCCATTCAAAGTGTAAATTCCAAGGTTACAACTGAATTTTACAGGTTTTAAAAGTAGGCAAACCAGGCTTTTAGGTACATTACATTACATACAAAAATCCTTACATTACAAAATCATCCAAGAAACTTGCCTCAATTTTCTGCAAAGCCTGCATCTGAATTTGTATCAGACACATTAAGAAACACAGTAGGTCCCGAGGTGGAAATATTATTACCAAATCTGTACCAGTGGACACATTTCTAGACTGCATGGCTGGTATATTCTGTCATATCGCCCATCTCTACTTATTATACAGTTTGTAGCAGCTGGGATCAATGCAGATTATATGAATTTCCCAAAAGACTAGAATAAAAGAGTGCAAGCTGTGAAGTGTCAGCGATGGCATCGAGGGTCTCAAACACCACTACAGCGGCTGCTCTGTGGGTGGACGCAGCAGCGCGCATCAAGTGGACAAGTGTGTGAGTGTGTGAACAAAGTGTGTGTGTATCCAGGTTGACCACGGTTGTTTCTGTTCTCTCTATAGACTAGTGTTTCAGGACTCAGTCCTTAGTCCCAGATTGCCTCAGGTAGGGTCAACTGAACACCAAACCCACAGTGTGCATTGTTTTTACCGTACTACCTCCTCTGATCTTATGAATCATCTTCTGATCTGGAACGTGTTGTCTTGTAGTTGTTCCAAATAATGACCACTGCTTTGAATTTTTTGCTTTACTTTCCTACTAACTCACTGGATTGTTTTGCAATTTTGAGGGGAAGGGTTTTTGTTTGTTTGTTTACTAAACTACTAAATTGCAATGCATATATATTTTTTCTACCAGTTTATTAGAAAGAGAACCTGATCTCTTTGTCTAGTTGGTGAGTTTTGGAGAAAAGTGACACTCTCTTCCATTTCTTTTTTTGTTTGGTAAATTGACAATAGACCTACATTACATGGAAATGCTGTCATTTTACAGCACGGTCCTTAGGCTGGCATCTGAAAGCCTTCTGCCCTGAGGCGCCTCAAGCTGAAATTGAGAACATGGTCTCTTCCTGAATTAACCACCCGACCCCCTCCAGGATGATTATTGAAGCATGTGCTGATCAGCTGCTGCATGCAGACATACTGTATTCCTCCTCCATGTCGTTCTTTGCTTCCACTTACCCAGAAAGCCTCTCTCTCTCTCCTAACAACCTGATTTTATTTCTGCCTCTTGCTCCGCGTCCCGCAGGCGTCTGCGGTGAATGCCGGGGGTTTGTTCCGTTGTGCTTTTGCTCTGCTCTGTTCCGATCAGGTCCAAATGCAGTGGTGTTGTGTATTTTTTCAGAAGGCTTGGTTTGTAAATTTGGGTCATGCATGCGGTCTCAGTGCGAGGAGATGATTTTAGTGTCAGTCTAGGCCTGTGTGGGTGTGCTTGTATGTGTGACTTTATTTTTTTCCTGTCTTTCATCCTGTTTCCTCTTGAATCCATGTGAACAAACACAAATAATATCAATAACCAGTCCTGTTTTTATTTTTTTGTCATAAATCTGTCTGTCCTCAGACTATTGTAGGTAGCCTCTTGGCATATCTGTTCATTACTTGAATCCTTTGCTCTGACAAGACAATGAGGTTTCTATATGACCTCAGCTGTGTGAACATTTTGTCTTCCACTGTTTTTACCTCGCCCTCCCTTGTAGTGGTAATAATACATTCTAACTCAACCTCGACAGTCCAATTTCCTCCCTCTGTCTCACTGATAAAGCACTATTGTCCCACACACACCTCCTTCTCTCCCCATACAGAAATGCAATACACTGGCACATACTATACTTCACCTTAGAATGCACATATACAGAACATCATAGTATGATATATGGCCACATACAAGAAAATTCCAAGTACAAGTTACACAAAACTTTATAGTTAGGCTTTTTATGTTACTATACGTGGTAAAATATGAGGATGTCATAAAATAATGTAAAATAAAAAGTGTGTGTAAGTAGATTATACAAGAATCATGCAGTTCAATATAAACAATGCTTGAAATAAAACAGATGAAATGTCAGTATATTGCATTTCTCCACTCCACCCTCATCTGCACACCTAAGCCCAGGTATCGTCTCTGTATCCGTGGTAACCTCTGTTGTGTATGTGTCTGTAGGGAGGTTACCCTGCTGCTGCTGCCGCTGCCGCTGCCTATCGCTACGCCCAACCCGCTGCCGTAACCGGAGCAACCGCTGCTGCCGCCGCCTACAGTGACAGGTGAGGTCAACCCAGGACATGCACGTTCTAAAACACACTTTCACTGTACAGCAGCAGTGCAGTAAAGGCCTAGACTCTGGTGTTCCTCAGTACAGACGACCGACCAAGGGAAAACCGAGACCTTAACGTTGACCTTACAGACTCGTAATAGAATTTGGAGGTTTACAAGAGCATTTATGTTCAATAAAACAGCACTGAAGGATGGATACAAATGGGTAAGATGATAGAAAAAGCCAGCATGACGTGAACATAAATACGTAATATTCTGTCTTAGAGGATTAAACGTTATATCAAATTTGGTGAAATAAAATAAATACTTTTGCGTTCAGGTTATCTTGTGTAATTAAATAAAAACCATCCATCCATTCTGTCCTTCTGAATGAAATATCTGAGGGCTTCCTTCAAGGGGTTTCTGCAAATTTGCCACAAATCTTCACTTGGATATTAGATTAGATCTGGTACAGACTGTGTTCCATCATAATCAGCTGCATAGGCCAAGTATACAAACACATACGAGGAGTTTAATGCTTTTTATGTTTTGCAAAAGTGAATGTACATGCTGATACAGTTAACAGCAAGGACAATATAGCTTGACACGTCGAGTTAAATCGGGTGTAATGCTCTGTCCTTTATTACACACATCTTCCTCACAGAGCTTCACAATATGTACAACATGAAGGATTTGGAATTTGGATTTTTTTTTTTCTTCCACAAACAACTTCTCTCCTGACACTAGTTTGCAATCACCCAAACAACACAGATAACTTCTACCCCTATTCCAGGACAATAGTGGAGGCTGTCAGACCTATTTACAGTCCTGACACGTGCTAATGAAGAGCAGAGGTAGTGTCCATGTCAATGCCAATATGTCTTAAGCAGGGTACACATTTGAAGATAATAGGGTTGTTTTTGTCCCAATTATCCCTTTTCCCGACCAAGGACAGGAAATGCCAGATTAGTTTATGTCTTATAAGATTATTCAGTAAGATTGAATTTGTCCCGATAACTGGTTCCGCAACGGGTTGGGGCTGACAATCATAAATATTAAACTTGTTCAATATTTATGACCAAAAATCTTCATGTGTGGGGAAAGCCAACGACTCCCAAGTCATTACTCCATGAATTGTGACGTGGAACGGAATGTAGCCAGTCAAGAAGCGAGCTGACTGAGGAACAAGAAAGTAGGTGTAAATAAAGTTTGGTGGACCTCAGAAATGAAGTCATGATATCATGTTGACCAGCTCGTGGAGCTGTGGGAAGCCCAAGAATGTCTATTCAACATCTCTGCCAAGTCATACCATAACCGAAACGATATGTTGTGCTATGTTTTTCTTCTTCAGTTTTGTTAGATCATGTTTGATCACGCGAGACTTCCTGCTTGGAGGACTAGATTCTAGATCAGCGGTGGGACAGAATGGTTATGTGTGTGCTGTGTTGAGATTATCGGAGCACACCACACACAATACCATCAAAACTGTTCAGTGCCTGATTTTTTTATCTTCATGTGTGGGGTCTGAAACAGAAAAAAAATCTGTTCAGATTTAGAAAATCCTTATGAGTGTACCCCACTTCAGTTTCATCCATCAGGTTTTACACTGATTTCTACGTAGAGGCCATGTTTTCCCCTTGTCCTTGACATCACTCCTAATGGCTTTTCTATTCCTACAGTAGCAACAGTGTGCAACACGACTGTTGCCTTGGAGTCAAATGGTTTTTGTTTTTTTTTTTTGTTAGAGCAGCAGTGAAGTACTTTCTGTTTTTTTAAACTTACAGTGATTCTTTCTTGTGTCTGTGTCCCTAGTTATGGTCGGGTGTACACTACAGATCCCTACCACGCTTTAGCTCCAGCTGCTGCCGCCTACGGAGTGGGAGCCATGGTGAGAAAACACACTTCACAACAACTGACACAGGACATAAAGTAGTCGTATTTTTAAAGAGGGTGGAGTAGAGTTACACTGTTCTATATTACACTCACAGGACATGTTCATGTTAACCATCAAAGACCTAGAACAATTTTAGTTTCCCCAACAGTAAACATCAGATGTCCCTCGTCATATGCGTCTGGGGATTCTGTTTCAGTCAAGTCCAGATTTTACAGTTTCTCATATTGAGAAGAGATGAAACTAATGAAGATTTTTCTCCACAGCTTACCTTTTATTAAGCAAGTTAAAACCATTCATTGTTATCCTCTGTGGTTTTACAGTTTATTTAGTGAGTATATAGAAGTTTTTTAGATAAATGTTTTCTAAATTAAACATGAATAATCAATGTAAACAATGTAACAATTAGTAAAATGGTCATTGTAGGTTCTATATGTTTACAATTGAGCCTCTAAATGTTCAAATGAGACATGGCGCCACCGAAAACCTGATAAACTCCACTTTACAGGACTTTTTAAAGCACATGAATAGAGTTAGCGGTTGAGAAGTTATTAAACATTTTAGAACAGTTGTTATTTTTATCCGGGTTGGGTTTGACGTCTTTCTTTGGTGTTAAAATGGCGGAGAACTGATAAATCTTAAACAGAGTTGACACAGCAGCCGTATCGGGTTGCACTAACCATTTTTTTCTGTCTCTTTCAGGCCAGTTTATACCGGGCAGGATACAGTAGATTTGCTCCTTACTAAAAAAAGAGAAAAGAAAAAACACAAATCACACCCAAGGAATTTCACATCGCTCCAAAACCCCTTTTTTCAAGCTCTTTCATTGGCAGGAGCTCGCTTACATTTTTTTTCTGCAGGCGGACTATGGCTACAACTCACATGTTATGTTTCTTCCTTTATTTTTTTCCCTCTTCGTTTTTTGTGGCGAGAGCAGAGGTCACATCGCCACATCACCAAATTGAGTAACTTCTTCTCTGTCTGTCACGGACACGGAAACAACGTGGAAAAAAAAGCCAACCTGCCAGGAGTGTCTCCCACGTAAAACTATCTGGAGCGTACTGTTGTGAATATCAGATGGGGACATTTTTATTGAAAACGGGACCCGGAAGGAAAGAGACTTCTGTTCCTGTGTGATCCTGCACACTACAATTCTTGTTTTTCCTCTTTAAACTTAACACTATATCCACTGCCCTATAAGAAGAAGAAAAATAATGCTACATACACACCTCCCTTTATACATTCTCCTCAGCATTTCCTCTAGTCTTGGCGTGTACAGGACGATACTGTAAAGACAAAGCCAAACAGCCCGACGTTCCTCAGAAATGGTACTTCTGTTCTTAAACACTACATCACATGCATCCCTCTTGGTGTAATAATGAAAAAAACAAATCACGCATAAAAGATGTAGGAATTATTGAGAACACTCAGCCGGAGGGAGCAGCTGACTGATAGAAACCACTGTTGTCCTGGTAACAGCAATTGCAGCATGGGAATATGGGAAAAGTTTTAGTTTTTCCTTCCTTGATTTTTTTTTTTTTTTTTTCCCCTACTGGTTGGAAAACTTTGCCCAAGAATTAAAGGAAACAAAAAAAGAATTGAAAATGACAAGGAATAAAACCAAGTGAGTTGTTTTTCTGCATTACCTCAGTTTTTTCTCTATTTTAATTGCTGACATTGATGAACACGTGCAGCACAGACATGGAATCATGGCAACACATTTGACCTTCCTCCTGTGTCTGTTTGAAGAGCTCAGCGCCTCCCTTCTAAGGCTCATCCTCCATGTTTTAGTACCTTCCCGCTCCTCGTCATTTTTCCCCAAAAAAGGACTTGGTACGTTGCTCGCTCCCTCCCCGCCTCAGACATTCTAGCTAACAACGAAGCAGTGAATGAACAGAACGGGGGAGGTCAGATGGACAAAACAAAACCCATTAAAAAAAAATCAAAAATATACACAAATGAACTAGATTGGAGAACACCCACGCGAGGAGGCTAATCATCGTCTGCTAGTCAGTCAAATGGGAATCACTTCTGGCCAATTGAGATATTTCTGCCTACAGGCTTTCGGGCGACAAGCTGCTTCTTAGAACGGCCTGATTTAGAACCAGTGAAGCCCATTAAAACAAAAGATCACACTCATGTAACAGTGTCTTCAACTTATCCTCAGAGTCATTATTTTAACGAACAAAGCTATCCACTAGTTTTATATTTACGTTTCACACTTCTGGTGTGACAGGACACAGTATTTAGTGATTTTAAGTCCCTCATCATCATCATCATCATGAGATTGTTTAGGTCCAAAATGTTGTTCAACAAAAAGACTGACAAACTATTTCCAATTGTTTGTCCTATGTATTACTACATGTAACTTACTCTCATCACTATGTTGTTTATTCTCTTCTGTTGCCTTTTTGGTTCCAAAGATTTTCTGAAGAAAGCACATTTATTTTTTTTTTTGTTATAATGTATTTCATATTATTGTTACTTTTTTTGCCTTCACTTCTTTGTTTTTTTTTTTTTTCTTGTCTGTGGGTAAAGCAGCGTGGGAAATGTCACTGAAGCAGCGTCTACACATAAAAAAAAAAAATTAAATAAGTAAAAGGTTGCAGCAATTTACCAATTCTGAGTTGCATCCATACAAAGCAAACCCTCTGATCTCAATGTAATAATCAGCCTTTTTCTGTGTGAACACACTGTGGCTGCAGAGTGGGGTTTTTTTGGTTGTTTTTTTTTTTTTTTTTTAACTTGTGCAGAGAAAGGGAAAATCCGAGCCATGAGGGATAAACGCACACAGAAAGAGAGCAGAAAGGAGTTTTTTTTTTCTCATTTCCAGCCAGTAAATGGGTGAAAATGTCCACCTCAATGTGGACAGAAGGCGCTTTGGCCCAGCAGTGTCCACCTTTTGAACAATGAAGCAAGGTGTGGGTGGTTTGTCAGGGGACGTTCAGATGGTGAAGGTGAGAAGCTGAGCCATTAATCATTAGCTGGCAGGACAACACCATACCCCCCTCCTACACACACATACTTACCGCTGTCTTTTTTTTTTCTTTTTTTTTTTTTTATTTTATGGGAGGGTGCATTGCGCTCAGGGTGGAGCGGACAAAAAGGGGGGGTGTTTTGTACGATTGTGAAACTGTGTGCAGTAGGTCCAATGAGTGTTTTTTTTTTTTTTGACACGTATACCTCTTTTCTTTTTATTCCTTACAAGTATTATCAGAAGTGTTGCTATGCATGCTTTTGTGAGAGAGGAAGGGGGGGTTAATTTGTGCATGACTTTAAAAGAAATCATAGTGCTGGAAAAGAAAGGTGGACGGTGGAGGAGGGATGTGTGTATGTGGAGGCCGGGGTGTGTTTGCAAAGCAGGAGGAAAGACAGAACGAGTGGATTCCAAGTGACACGAGTGACGGGGAGGTCCACTTGCAGAGGTGTCCGGGGTGGGGGTGGGGCTGTCGGTTTATGGCCCCCCGCCTCAATAACCCGGCTTATGTGCGCTCTGTGCCGCTGCGGTCGTAGCAGATGCTTAAAGTTTAATATCTGCGAACCTCTGTGGATTTGTTTTATAATGAAAGTAAAATCAGCACTCGAAGAGGCCTTTAAAAAAGAAATAAAGGTGGGGATGCAAACCAGGCAGCAGCTGAGATTTTACCGAGTATTCGCCTATCCAAAATTGCCCACGGAGATCCTCACTTAGCAGCGTTTCCACCCCACTCATCCGGCAGAAAGCCCACAGAACCATCATGGGTGAGCAGCGACCGTGGGCCATCCTCGCTTGTTTTTGTCGTCTCTGTAACTGGAGGATTTTGGAGGCTGAAAAATGACCACAGAGGTGTAGAAGTCGTCCTCCTCGGCTGCTGCTGTTGCTGCTGCTGCTGCTGCTGCTGGCCCGTCCTGACTCTCCCCACTGTGGGACCCTCCAGTCGACCCAGTGGGAGTTTTTGTACAGGGATTTAATAAGTGGGTTTCAATTGCATGTGGATTTTTGATGTCACATGCTCCAAAAACTCAGATTATCCACGTGATTTTTTTTTTTTTTTCCAACAAGTGACATGTATTTTCTCTCAATGTTTTCTTTTGCCATCCTTGTGTCTGCCTTCTGTTTATTCCCTTCATTATTATTGAATGTATATACTAAATAAACTGTTTGGTTTTTACACCGGTCTATGAATATTTATTAACTACAGAGGTTAGTTGCTGTTGTTACCTAGGTTTTAAGTATTAATATTTAAGTGTCGACAGGTTTTAATTTACTATCTACATTTAAACACAACTTTTAACTATGTATTTGATTTTAGATTAGATTAGATTGGTCCCATTCACTGGTCAATGGAGCAACACGACAAAATACTTGATTAAGGTACTGCTATAAAAAAAGGTAATAAAGGCCTATAGTCTATATATATTTCCAATCATTGTCTGCCCTCCATTACTTTTAACCTAAATTGAATGGACAATAAACAATACCAGATGATATGATATTTAATATTTGGTGTTTATCATGAGCTATAATTGTCATGAAATGCAGACTGGGGAAACACATTGCGTACTATACAAAATATAAATTCAGTATTCTTAGTTACAGCAATATTTATATCATACAAATTTACACCAACTGGCCCTAAAAAAAGTTTGCACCCATTGGATATTTACTGCAGTGATTAATACAGTACTGTGCAAAATCCTACTTTAACATTAGGTTTGTTTAGTAAAATTTTAATGACCACACATGCATTTCTCAGTCTCTGCATTAAGATCCCATCTGGATATATGAGAAGTATGTACTGCATTAAAAACAGAAGTTTCAGGGAAAAACAGCTTCTAAAACCAAAGTGGTTGTATTTAGTGCGACCTCCCTTTGCATTAGCGACTCTAACCTTTCGAACCCACTGTGTGCAGTATGTGCACATATTTCCTGTATTTTCGTGTTGTATCTGAAGAAAAGAGAATGAGAACTAAATCTGTATGCTCATTTCAGTGCTGCGAAAACAACAAAGCTAAAGGTGGAATAAGACTTTTGCACTGATCTGTATGTTTCAGCCTTTAACTGATGCAGTAGCTTTGCTTTTCTTAAAAAAAAAACTCATTTTGACAGAGAGAATAAAGATCGACTGTTTCAGTGGATAAAGGTCATGTGACCTGATGAGTCCAGAGTGATGGATGAAGTGATTACCCATCATGCCCAGTGCCTCCAGTACAAGCCTATGGGACAGTGTTATGACCTGGGGTTGGTTCAGTTTATTAATGTTATGTTTCCATAAAATGATTCAACTGATCCTGAATATACTGACCGACCAGGTCTGAATATCACCTGATGACACAAGACGATAACAGGATTCATCAGGATCAAACCCTCATTGAAAATATTCACGATGTGATGAAGAAGACTTTACACCATGGTCCAACATTTCCATCTTTAATACACAATCTTGGCAAAAAGTGAATTCATTTCTGGAGGGAAATACATATGATACTGCATATGTTTAAGCAAAGCTGAAGGTGGTCTGACGAAATATTACATGTGACTTTGGAGGAATAAGAATAAACATATTTGTTATAGTTTTCTGCACTGTCAACTAAAATACTTTTTTAAAAAAAGTTTTGTTGGAGGTAATTATATTCACTCAGATTGTCAGAATGGTTTTGAGTGTTCGATCTCTGCAATCGTCCACTCCCTGATAAATGTTAATGTAAAAAATAAGTTCACACTGACCTTTAACTAACCATAAATAACTATCATATATTATTCTGATCTAGTTAAACCTCAGAGATCGACAGCAAACTAGTAACAGTAGCTAATGTGTACTGGTTTGTTTATTTTTTCTTAAGTATTTCTATTGTATTAATCAATTAAGTTTTATCTGATTCATTGAATGTCACAGTTTTTACATTTGCTTTGTCTGAGAATGAATGAATTTATGAGCAAAAAATTAATTAAAAAATAATTGAAGTGTGATCTTTTTTAATGTGCAACTTACAGGAATGTTTTATCTCATCGGCCGATAGGCCACGAGCTGTTGTGAAGGCGCTGTGTCCGGCATCATCATCATCTTCATTAGCATTTTCTTCAAACATTTTCTCTGACAAAACTACAGGTTGAATTAATTTCAAGTTTTATATGTAGCTTCCTTGGGAAGAGAGGGAAGAGAGAAATTTTGATTTTTGAATTTTATACCAGTTTTTCACATATCAAAAATTTGCCTTTACTTTTACTGGTTCATATTTTAATGGTTTATAACATGGAAATGGTTTGGGACATCAATATAGTTACTACTGAGCACTGATAGGAAGTCATTTATGGACTTTGATTTTATTAGTTGAGTTATCCTCCAGTCTCCTGCATCAAGACCACAGGACTCTAACATAAGCCACTTTTACACAGATCTCAGAAAAAAGGTGAGACGGTGATCCACCTTTTTTTCCACCATTGACTGATTTCCACAGCCAAGCCAAAGGAGGAACAGAGGTGAACAGGCTGGACTTTGACAGAGTGGACCTGCGTTCAGGAATCAAAGGGGCGGTGACACAGCGCAGCGTATAGTGTGACATAGAACTTGCGCATCGGAAATACCCCGAGCATGGCGATGTTGCTAACCTCTCCAGAGTCGGCCGTCTTTCACTGTTCCACAAATGTTAGCATGGATAGAGTCCTTCGCCCAAAGTGACAGCAGCTCTCAGATCTTGGTGTCTCCCCAGTTCAACATATATCTGGTCATGTTGATGTTTGTTTACTGTACACAGCCCACGGCCATTTTAAAATCCCCCCAGTGCAGGTTCACGCACGTAATACGTCATCAAAATGACACTGGTTGTGGAACAAGAGGTGTTCCTTTTACATAACATTCCGGAATCATGATTCTGTTTTTATCATGACTGTTACTACCTCCAGAGGTGTTACAAAGCTGCGATAGAGGTGGGACCAAATGATCCACCATTTTGTTTACACAGGCGTCGTTCCGGAATAAAGGTGAAATATTTCCATAACAAAAGTGCTGTGTAAAAAAGGGCTAGAGACAAACCTGACAAATTCAACTTGTTATTGATAGAACATGCCAGTGAGATACAGACACATTGGTCCTATTTTTTTCTTATCTAGAAAGTTAGATGTTGTTGACTTCCAGTTGAATTATTGCCCACATGTTACTTTTCCACAGAAACAGCCATGTACTGACTCAAATTAAGCAGCTGTGATGTACAGTGTTACAGCCTAAACACATTTATTATGGAACCTCAAAATGTCCAAAGAGGATATTTTAGAACCAGTGAAAAGTTGTGAAAATACACTTTATCTGAAATTTGAAAGCATATAGACAAGAATAAACTTTTTTTTTTTTTTTCCATTTTTTTGGAGAAGAGCTAATTTAGCCACAGATCACAGTGTCAGTTTATGATGGTTAAACAACAACTCAGACTGTATTCATTTTGTTTATTTAGAAAAAAAAAAAGCCCTAAATAATGAAATCGGTGACTTCAGGTTTGTTCCTCATTTCTTTTTCGTCTTTTAAGTCACCTCCATCTTTGTTTAAATGTCATTTTCATCTCATGTTTTACATGGTTTTCGACTCATCAGATCTTTTATGTTTTTTTTCTTTGCATAATTTCCCTCATTATGTCTTTTCTGAATATTTTAAAATCGCAACTAACCTTCAGCCTTCTTGAACTCTGACACAGAAATATTGATCTGACGTTTATTGTGATAATTATCAGTATCGACTGATATGAAAGCATCTCCCTGCCCTCATCATTAGCTGAAATGCGGTTCATTTAGCTTTACACAGGAACAACCTGTCCTTTAAAGGGTCACTTTCCTACATGAGTGCTTTACAGAGCCTGTACTTTTTCACTTTACTTGATCTGTTCTTGAGTACAGTGTACGTTGTGTACTTTAGTGTCCTCTGGTTTCCTGAACTGCTTCTGTTCATTTAGTGGCTGCACATGCACACATAATCAGTTCCTCTGCAACGGAGCACATTGAGATAAAGGCTCATTTTTCTGGTCACCATGATGTTATTTCCTTCCCATGATTGTCTCAACCTTATCTTTTTTTTTTTTTCAGAATTTGCACTAGAGTTGGGTTATTCAATCAGGAAAGAGAGAGTCTGAAACAGTCCAAACCCTTCACTGTAGAAAAGGGGATGCAAAAGCATAGCTGTGTTGATTAACCCATAAAGACTCAGTGCTACTTTTGTGGCAGTTCAAGTTTATTTTTTTCTCTATATAGAACTTTTCTGAAGTGACTTATCACCATTTATTATATTATCCTCTGTATTTTGTGGTTTTTCAGTGAAAATCAGATATTTTCCTTTATTTAATTCACTGATCATGTAAATATTTATAAAAGCTCAGATCAAGGTTGAGGGTAAATATTTCAGAAACAGAAAAACTGAAGAAAAAGTGACTTTTTCAGTGAATATATTAACAACTGAACATAGACCAAGTGTGTCCATCCACTGTCATTTCTCAAACTCCATGGGTTTTACTGGTGAATCAATGTTGTAGAAGATGACGGTGTTTCCACGTTCACTACGGAGCCTCTG
>JAPQRP010000029.1:3757889-3776862 GCA_037367295.1 Apogon hyalosoma
TTACTGGTGAATCAATGTTGTAGAAGATGACGGTGTTTCCACGTTCACTACGGAGCCTCTGAACGTCCAAATGGGTCTAATCTGATGACCATGAAAAGATGACAAACTGTATTTTTTCCGTGTATCAATTATTTACACGGATTGATAGAATTAGTGGATCAACAGTTACTAAAAATTTGTGATCCATACATGCATTTGGTCAGTTGTGGAGGTTTGCTATTTTTGTGGCAGTTCAAAAATGAATTTTTCTCTCGATTTAACCTTTCTTAAGTTATCTATCATCATTTATTATATTATTCTCTATATTTTGCATTTTCCACTGTAAATCATCTATTTTACTATATATAATTTCTTGTACTTAATTTCACGAAAACTCAGAGTAAATTCAAAGATTATTATATCAAAACAGAGAAAACTGAGGACAAAGCGAGTCTTTCAGCAAATATATCAATAACTGAACGTAAAAACAAGTGTCTCCATCCACTGTCATTGATACAACTCTATGGGTTTTACTGGTGAATCAATGTTGTAGAAGATGATGGTGTTTCCACGTTCACTATGGAGCCTCTGAACGTCCAAATGGGTCATATCTGATGACCATGAAAAGATGACAAACTGTATAGTACTCCAATTATTTACAAGGATTGACATGATTAGAGGATCAAACAGGTATTAAATATTTGAGATCAGTAGATGATTTTGATCACCAGTGGATGTTTGGGTCTTTATGGGTTAAATTACTTGTCTTGCAAAATGAATCCATGCAGCAAACACAGATGTTAGAGATTGTAAATGACATAGGGATAAACAGATATTCACCCTCTGCATTAAACCCATCACTGGCTGAACATGCAGGAACACACCACACACTGCAGACTAGGAGCAGTGCAAAGTCCTCACTAGGATTTCACAAAGCCAGTAGTGAAGATCCTTCCTTTGCATAAAAACTGCAGTGATAAATAGATTTCTGCAACTTTAACTGATGCTGTAGCTTCTCATTTCTTAAACAACTATCAGTTTGATAAAGACCAGAAAGACTGGACTGTGTTTCAATGGAAAAACGTCGTGTGGTCGGATGAGTCCAGACTGACCCTGTTCCAGATGTGGATGATGTAATTACCCATCCTGCCTAGTGCCTACAGTACAGGCCTGTTATCATGGGTCATATCTGATGACCATGAAAGGATGACAAACTGGATTTTAACTCAATTATTTACATGTATTGATAGGATTAGTGGATCAACAGATATTAAACATTTTAGATCAGTAGATGCTTTTGGTCAGGGGTGGATGTTTGGGTCTTTATTGGTTAAATGTGGAGTGAGAGGTAAGAGAAATGTTGTAACACAGGACTGTGGTGCATTAAGCCTGTGTGACTCAGATGATTGATGGAAGTAACAATTGCGCACGATTAATCCTGCTCGGCTGGACTTACTGGTGTTAAGTCTTTGACTTTTATTCCTCCAAACCAAATCTACTGGAAGATAAAGCCGAGGCGACTCCCAATAACTTTTTCCCCTCCTCACTCGCTGCCGAGGGGAACAATGTGGAACAATCTTTAATTGCATCTGGAGTTAATGGCCGTAAATGGGTTGGATGTGGTGGGAAGCCTCATATCCCTGCTAATTGCTCTAATGCACAAGAGGCAATTGGCAATTTGACGGCCTGCTCTCTGTGTCTGAGTAATTGAAGTCGGGCTAATTGGAAGAATAGATTGAAGGCCGTCGGATAAGAGGAGGACGTGTGGGGGATTGAAGTTGACCTTTGTGGATGGCGGGGTCACCGCAGGTCACTGGGAGGGAAAAGAAGTGAAGAAGAGAAACTCTCAAAGTATAATGAAGCAGTTGGATTTAAACAAATAATCCTGTATTATCTGCAGGTCTGATTTAAGGAAATTATAGACCATTAATAGAGTCGTTATGGAAAGCTGTTATATAAAAGTAGACTAAGGGCAGTTTTGACCAGTGCTATCAAATAGGTGGATCTTGATCTTTTAATGCCTTTTGTTTTCACTGATAATACACATCTGAGACATGCAGCTGATCCATATCTAAAACATACTGTAACTGTCATCTCCATCCCATCAAGACCTTTGTGGACTCATGCCATTTTATTCTTACTATATATATTAACATTTGTTTTGTGCTTGGAATTTCGTCAGCGTCTTAAAATAATTGCCTGATTCTTTTTTTTTTTTTTTTCAGACTTTTCAGGAAATACAAAGAACTTTACCAGAAATTAAGTAGTTGATGATTTAGGCAAAAAGGTGACAATATTACATTTTGAGCAATGGGAAAGGTCCTCGACTCCAAGATTATGTCGATGTGGAAGTATCTTAACTTCCTGAAACCCAGTAGGTAAAAGTTTTGGCTTTTCGTACATGAAATAATTGCCTTAATCAGAAGCAGCATGACATAACATTTTTTTCAGATACATTTTTTCATATCCTTTGCAGTGGACAGCATTTCTTTATTATTATTATTATTTTTAATTATTATTATTTTTTTATTATTATTTTAAGTAAAGCTGTGAAATTCTTGCCCACTACAGTGGACAAAACTACATTGCTGGGTGTCAGGAGGTTAAAGTTGTAACACCACTGACGGGGGCTGGGGGCTCCCATAGACTTATACTGAACTTCACCCTAAAAATATTTGTCAATAATTTTTTGCCAGGACTCATTCTGGTTTCATTTGTTTTTCTTGGACCCTCTAATATATGTTCTGTACCATTCTGTAAATCTTTCCTCTGTTAATCATGTTCCAGGTGAAATAGGAGTTTAGTGTCTGCAGTTTGATTGACAGGTGTATGCGACAGCTCGCTCACCTGCTGAGTTAGACTTTTGGAATTTGATAAAACTCAACTTATATAAATTTAAATTTGTGGTTTCACTAATAAGATTGTAAAATTGCTTTCTTGCGCAGTGCTAGATGAAGTTTACCATCCAAGCTAATGCTACACACACCATGTTCCTTTTGCCCAAATATAGTCACTTCTCCAAAAAGCCAACATGGTAATGGCCAAATCACAAACTACTGGCCTCACATCATCCACTGATCACACACAGTGAATAATTTTGAATATCTCATTCCTGATAGTAAAAAATTATAATGAGTAAAAACTGGATTATTTGCATCTGATTAAGGAAGAGTTGTGTCCAGCCTATTGTTTAAATAGATTTCTGTAACTTTAACTGATGCTGTAGCTTCTTGTTGTTTAATAACGTAACCGCCTGATTGACCCTTATTCTGTGGTCAAATGCTGCATTAAAGTAAAAGTAAACGAAACACATTTTTGGCTGGTTGTCTTGATTGGCCAGATTTCAAAGTAATTGTCTGAAAACAGCAGGAAAAACTAAAACTGAAAGTACCTGGCATGAACACAGCTTTCATACAATGGCTCAATATTCCACAGAAATTTAAAGTATAACAAAAACCTTATTGAATTTCGTGTGACAATAAATAGTTTATCTGTGTTATCTGGGGAAAATGTGCAACTGCATAACGTCCAGAGTGGGAGATGAAGCTATTGCTCTGGTCACTCATTTTACCCATAAATACATTAAACATCATAAATGTTAGTAGTTTTATATATTTTACCTTAAATTTATATCTGTAAACACATTTCCTGTTTGGATATTCTGTGTTTCACCAGTACAGATTATTTATACCACAGCCATTTTAATTAATAGACTTTGCATTGATATAGATGTGTTGTCTATTTCTGTATAGAGTTTGTAATTGATGGGATGCATATTTATCTTTGTGGCAAACACCTTATTGACATGTAAATCTGCTTCCTGAATGAGTCATGAGAAGAAGAAGAAAAAAAAAAAAAACCTGTGAAAGGGTGTTAAATGTGGAGCTCCACCACTACATTTTTTACAAATATATTTCTATTGTACCAGATAAAGGGTTGACAAAGGGTTAAATATTACAATTACCACTTGTGCTTACATGTAATGTTTAGATACTGCATATGAAATTCAGTTTTGAGTAGTACATTCAATCTGAATGTCATATTTATTTACTATTTCACACTGTTGACCTGAAATGCTGTGTATCTACATGTCACTGCAGATATGTGTGGTTTCTGTGACTCAGGTTTGACCTCTTCCACTGCTACTATTTGAAGCTATGGTTCATTCAGGCAGTTCTTGTAAAGTTTCTGACAATGAGCTCTTCCTCTCCCTCTGAGGAGTTCAGCTGTATTTGGTATGCTTAAACATTGCCCCCTGGTGGGTTAATTGTGTTACTACAGTGTGCTAGTTTGCAGTATTTGCCTGAAGGCATGGCACTGGTTTAGATTGAGACAGTAATTGGCCTTTGGTGTTACCATCTGTGCAGAGTGTGAGTGAGGAAAGCAAAGGCTGAGCTCTGAGACTATTTTAGATTAAACCTTTTATTGATGACATTCTTTGTAAGCATAAAACACCTTTGAAGATGCATTCCTGAAAAGACCTCTTATCTCTTATGGACTAGGAACACGTTGGTTGTTTATGGCGCAGCATGGCTGAGCCCAGTGTCTGAACTGTAACTTTGAATATAAAGATGTTAATCAGTGGTGGCACAAGCCTCCCACAGCGCTGACAGGTCTCCTGTCCCGTCCTCCTCCTGTCTTGTCTCATCTCATCTCATCTCCTCCCTCTTCTCCCTCTCCTCCTCTTCTCTCCCTCTCCTCCTTTCATCCCTCTCTTCCTCTACAGCTCTCAGATGCCTCTGCTCTGCTCAGCAGTTTGGCACCTTCAGAGTGACAGTTTCATGCCTCCTCTATCACCTCGGGGCTATTATATACCATCTCAGGGTAGCACACAATGTATACACAGCACACACATACACCCACACACGCACACACACTAAAGACACAATTCCACCAAGCATTTGCGATGTGGATTTCCCATCAGAAGGAAGCTGGACTATCTGAACCCATTCAGCCTGGATGATGATGAAACTCAGGCAGATGATTCACCCTGCCTTTCTTCTTTTCAGGACAGAGGATTGTACACACCACTGGCAGGTTTGAAAGAACATTTCTTATAACACTACACTGAAATATTTACATTTGCACAAGAAATGGAACAGCAAAACACAGTTTTGTGCCAAGAATTGTCAGTGCACGTCAGTGCATGAGTGGGGTCACTCAGTTTATGTGCAGGCCTGTCATTGAGGGGAAGACAGGGTCTAACTTTAATTGTTTCTGTAATATTCATCATAAGGTTCATTGTAGTTTGTGGTCTGAGGGCGAGGAATGGTGTAATCTTTGGCAGGGTCGATTTCCTGGAACACACAGACACAGAGAATCACACATTCATCATGTCAGTACAATTAATACCCATGATAAACTGTGCTTTCATTAACCTCACAATACGACTTAGCCATAATCGCCTGCAGTAGGAAAAGGTCAGAGTGTTTAATTACAGACTATGTGAAGTCAGATTGTTAATCCTAATGGTTTATTACTCACTGTCATGGAGAATCCTGACTCGTAGGGTGAACGCAGCGCCGGCTCTGCTCTTCTGCCTGAAGGGGACACATGATACAGTTAGCTAATTATCGCTTCATTTTATACTGTTCATCATAAAAGCCCACACTGAGCTGAGCTGACTGATAGTGGAATCATTTAGTAATAATGATGGACACAGGCGCCATACTCACTGAGACTTGTAGATAAAGTTCAACATAAAGCATATCTCTGAAGCAAAGTGGAATTTCTTGCCACACGCAAAACCATGATCATTAGTCAGGCTTTAAACATGTTTTAGCCTTTGTGTTATTTGGACAGAAAACACATTAACCTCCCAAAAAAGGAAGTGAAATGCAGGGTTTTGCAGGACTATGAAAATTTAAAATCAATAATCACAAGCATTTTTTGTTAAATAATTATACATATGGTTTATGTACCTTATGGCACCCTTACTTTATGCAAGTAGAAAAAACAGTCCCAGTAAAACATTTGTCAACAGAGTAGAGGTGAACTGATAGTGAATTAAAGGCTGGTATAAAAACAGGTAAATTCATCAGCAAATAACTCCACCTCCTCTCCCCACTGCAAAAACTTTCACACTAAAAATGCTCTATACATGTCCGATGTAAACTATGTTTTACTTTATTAGAACCTATAACTGTTGAACTGAACATCAAAATATTGAGACTGTGTTCTAGCTGAGGCTAGGTAATATATGGAATTAATTCAATCAAAGTTTTGCTTTCTAAAAATCATGAAAAATGTCTCAATCGCAAAATCAAGATTATGCTTCTTGTCAAATGTGTATGACATATAGTTCTAGCAAAGAAAGAATATTTTGAATCATGTTTTGTCTTCAGTTCATGACAGCAGAGCGCAATCGAAAAAAACATCAATTATCTATGATACTGAAAAAATCCAGCTTTAGTTTAAGTTATTGTTTCCATCTAAGTTGGTATTTTTGGTTGATAGTCTGATATTTATAATCAGCTAATATCAGCCTAAACTTACCAATAGTAAGTGTAAAATCTGTATGTCTCAAGGTCGGTGGTGTCTGAGAAATAAACCATCGTGACCAGAGGGCCATAAGACAGAGAGAGAACGTTACATAAGGAAGATGACAACCTAATACAGCTGCTTTAGTTTATAACTGTGCATCAATGGAAAAAGCAGCAGTAGAACACCAAATCTGCCACAACCAACCAGGACTGACAGTGATCCTAGCGGTGCTAAGGTGGTGGGGGGGCTTAATTCAAATTCTACTGAGGGCCATAAAGTCTGGGACCGGCCCTGTTTAAATGTCCTCTTAATGGCACCTTAAAAAGCTTTACATTTAACTCAGTGAAACCTTTGAAACAGGTGTAATGCAGTTCATGTAGAGGTGATGCAGTGTTTGGTTTGTTCACACATGTTCCTTATGAGCACACATTTCAAAGTTTGCTCCTTTCCCTGCCTTCAGCTGGAGGCAGTTGGCTCCAGCCCCAGCAGACAGCAGGTATGTTCCACTGTTGCTGTTGTCATTACTTTGTACCTGTTTGCCTCTAAACCTGGTTCAGATGCTTTCTGTTTGGTCTCTGTCTGTTTCCTACCAGTGAGGTCAGCTTCTCACCTCTCCTTTTCTCACCCTCATTCTCAAAGCTTCCGTTTTCTTTTCCTTCCTTCGGGCTGTTGAGTTCTGGGATGTCGGCGCAGGGGCTTGTCCAACCAGCGAAGCTCAGAGGCAGGTCCTTGGACTTGGCTTCGCCCCGGCAGAGGAAGGCGACCTGGGACAAGCCGTGTCCCATGAGGAGCACCCAGCCGTTGGCCACCAAGGCGATGCTGAGCAGCGGGTCATCCCACTGAGGCCGGCGGCTGACCTCGGCATTTCCCCTGGTGAGCATGACGATCCACACCACCCAGATGGAGGAGGAGAGCAGCAGCGTGACGTGGAGCAGCGTGGCCTGGATGCGGCCCTGCTGGTGGACGGCCCCGGTGTAGCTGTAGCTGTAGGTGAAGCAGGACTGGCACAGGAAGTGGAGGGACAGGATCAGGCTGATGAGCAGGAGGCACAGCACGTAGATGAGCAGCATCACAAACTCCTCCTGACTGTACTCGCACAGATTCTTGTCCCGCACCAGGACAATGATCAGCCACTGGGTGGAGATGATAATCTGCACCGCGAAGAGCCCCAGGGCCAGGGCTGGCTCCCCCCAGCCCCGAGCAGCTGCGAAGCCCAGCAAGGCCAGGCAGCGAGCCAGGAGGCAGGAGAAGGCGAGGGAGAAGAGCACGCCGAAGAGGAACAGCCTGGTGGGGCAGATCTGGGGGGTGAGACGGATGATGAAAGCGAAGGTGATGGCGAAGATCCCGGCAGTGGCCAACAGGAACATGGACATGCAGGTCACGGTTCCTCCGATGCTGTTGCGCTGGGTCTTTGCTGAGATGCGGATCCAGAGGGACCAGGCCAGCAGGCCTAGTAGGAGACCCATGCTCAGCAGGAAACCCGCAGAGGCCAGGGTCTCCAGGACGATGCCCCACGCTGCACGGCGGTCACACAGGTACCTGTAAACTGGGTCCAGGCCAGTCCTGCAGCCTGGAATACCCCTTCTGGATGTGATGTTAGGGGAAGTGGTGATGTTTGAGGGATTGACTGAGTTGTTTTTAGATGTAGACTGGCACAGACAGATGAGAGGTACGTGAAAAAGGAGGAGGAGCGGGAAAAAGGATTTGTGCTTCTTAGATGAAAAGGCCATATTCATTTTAGTAAATCCACACTGGGATCCAGTCCGTACTTGTAAGTGTCCTCTGATGTGTTTCCTCCTGAAACAAACAGCACATGTAAGTGAAAAGCATCTCACAGGCACACTTTGACTACATCACCATCAGAAAGCCTCAAATCCAGCTTCATGAACCTTCTGATGGGGCAAAACAAGTGGGATGACACAGAAGATAAGATAACACAGAGGTCACGGCATTGAAAAGAAAAAAACAAAAACAAAAAACAAAACAGGAGAGAGGATTGACAGTAAGAGTGAAAAGAGCAGGAAGAGGGAGTGCAGAAACATGCCAGAACAAAGTACAGGAGTGTGAGAGGAGAAGAAATCCAACTTAGAGGTGAAGCTGAGAAACAGGCAGTAGGAAAGATGGAAATATTCTGCTGCATCAGCTCATAAGACAAAGAGGAAAGCACACATGGGAGCATAC
This sequence comes from Apogon hyalosoma, assembly GCA_037367295.1. Taxonomy (NCBI): domain Eukaryota; kingdom Metazoa; phylum Chordata; class Actinopteri; order Kurtiformes; family Apogonidae; genus Apogon; species Apogon hyalosoma. The sequence goes on from JAPQRP010000029.1 coordinate 3,766,533, forward strand.
AGTACCGTGCGTATCAGAGTGAGATATTTACTCATGATAGGTGATTGACTTCCTTTAAGTCATAGCAGAGCCTTTGTTTCCATGTCAGAGATTCAAATATGACCTTTAGTTGCCCAACACTTCATATCTGACAATGCAGGAGATCATATTGTTGTGTAAATGTACTAAGTTAATAGCTTTTTTAAAATCTTTCTTCAACCAAGATTTGGAGCGTGGATATGAAGAGCTGAACAATGGGCATATCCCAAGGAGGTTTCAGGGTATTCTTAAAGGCGGAACGGAGGATTATTTTGATGAGTGATTCATATATCAGTCAATAAAATGTAAGAAAACAATGACAAGTGTGATTTCCCAAAAGGTGTAGTCCGGCATCAAAACCCAAAGATAGAGAGTTTAGAATCAGATACAGAAAAGAACAGGGCAAAAGTTTGGAACACAGATGGGACTAAGACATTATAAGGAAATTAATAAAGGCACAGACAAGGAACTGGTACAGTTCAATAAAAGCAGAAAGAATGATTAAAAAAAAAAAAAGATTATAGAGGAAAGGCATCTGACACCATCATGGGAGGAGACGCTCAGATTGTTGGTTGCAAACTTCTATAATTTAAGGTTAAAGATCTAGGACAAGCACATAATTCTAGAAATTACCTAAACAATAAGCTCATAAAAGGCTGGAGATTCCTTTAATGTCTTCATCTGTATCTGTAACTCTAAGGCCACCTCCCCAACTGGACTGAAAACAAAGGAACTCACCTTTTAATCCTTCAGATCTGAGCCTTAATAGTCTCTAGATTCTACCTCCTGATCACTGTCCAAAAGCCCTGATTTGTGTTTTTGGCTGAAGTGTTGTGATAACCTCTGTGCTGGTGTTTCGCTGTGGCCGTGCAGCTTCTATCCTGAGGACGTGTCCATATCGGCGCCTGCGGCAGGTAACAGGAAGAGATGTTTAGATCCACGGAGAGAGGACTCGACAGGACTCAACCCTCGCACCCGGACTCACATTTTCCTTTCCGACCCCTCCTGTCTCCCTGTCTCTTTTTGCTGTCCCCTCCCTCACAGTATAGGTGGGGCCCACACACCTGGAGGTGATGATACACAAAAAAAAACCACACAGGGACGGGGAGTTCACTCCTCCCTAATTTTGATTCCAACTTCCTATGAAAATTTGAATCCTGGTTCTAGATAAGGTGTGTATGAATCTGGATCAACTGGAGTGTCTGGACTGGTTTGAGACACACACCTTATCATGTAAAACTGGGAGGAAGGTGAGTCAGTACAGGCCCAGCCATCACCATGGTTACAGAAATATTCTAGCAACAACAACATGTTAAAGTGATGAAGTTAGCCAAAGGGGAGAATTACGTGGAGAATAGACGACTTTTGACTGTTGTCCTATGCAAGTCCATACAAAACACCTCCACTCATGTCAGTACATGCATAGAGTTTAATAGGGTGTGTTCCTGACGCCTGAACTCTCTCTGCATCTGTACGTTCACTCTACTGTAACTTCATTCTTAAACAATTCCACTATCAAGTACATTTGTTGCAGGATATGAACATATGGCATACATGTCAGACATCTGAGTGGTTCCGAGGTCCAGTAGCTCCCAGATGTTTTGTTTTGCTCAGGACCGGAGGAATTCAAGCTTGACGTCATTTATTGAAAGTTTTCCAGAGCAGTCACACATTGTTTCCCTGTCACTGTCAGTTGGAAGGAAGCCTGTATGAACAGAGTCTGTAGTGACATAACTGAAGTGTTGATGGGCAGCAGTGTTGAAGGATGCTCCCAGAAGATATGGGCTTGTTTTTGGAGTGAACGTCATACTTTCTCCAGTCTGCTTTCTTATGGCATTTTTAATAAATAAACTCCATACTATCTAAAGTGCAGTAGTGGAATATACTACTTTTTCTACAAATCTGATGTACTTGTAGGCTAATATTAACCTGTTTATTACACTACACTTACACTTTTATGTTTCAAGTTACAACATATCAAACCATTGGTGTCCAGTGAAATCACACGCCTCTAAATGTGTTTATTTTATATATTTTATTTGATGTGTATTTTTTAAATTTATAATAATGATAATGGATTAGATTTCTATAGTGCTTTTCAAAGTACCCAAAGCACTTTACATTATTGATCCATAATTCATTCACTCTCACATTCCCACTCTGGTGGTGGTAAACTACATCTGTAGCCCTGCCCCACCGAACATACACCAGTGTGTGTGACACTGGAGGCAACGTGGATGAAGTGTCTTGCCCAAGGACACAATGGCACATGACTAAGACAGAGCAGGATTCGAATCGCCAGCCCGTCGGTCATTGGACGATCCGCTCTACCTCCTGAGCCACAGCCAAATACTTGAATGTTTATATATTTTTATAGTTTTATTCTGTTTACAAGTGTTCTGTTTATATTATGTATATATTTTTTATTTATGAATATTTATATATTTAATTGTTTTATCTGTGTGTTTTTACTGAAATCAATCATTTCATTTTGCAATACATCTACAGTGTAATGTTTAAATGATAAATAAAGACTCTGAATCTGAATTTTAATATTTTTGATAAACTGAAGGATTACAGGTTCAATATATGCAAGATTCATGTGTGTTTGTGTGCTTAAATTAAGTTTGTGTTTAGAGTCTGGTTTCTACTGGAAGGTATTTCTAAGTAAGCAATAGCCAGTGTTATGGACTCGTTACTGTAGAGAAGCAGAGGAGACAAACCCAACCTGAATCAGTGCACAGGCTGTTATGGATGTGGGCAGCCAGTACAACCAGGAGCTTAGAAATGGAACTGACTCAGCAATAAATGACCACAAATACGAATGAATGTAAAACTAGACATTTTAACATTCCATTATGGTTTGTGCAAATTCCTTACTTCTTAACCCATAAAGACCCAGTACTACTTTTGTGGCAGTTCCCAAATATTTTTTCTCTATTTTTAACTTTTCTTAAGTGATTTATCACCATTTATTCTAATATTATGCTCAATATTTTGCATTCTTAAGTGAAAATCAGGTATTTTCCTAAATTGAATTCACTGATCATGATTTATGTCCATATAAACTCAGATTAAAGTTAAGGCTTATTATTTCAAAAACAAAGAAAATGGAGGAAAAAGTGACTTTTTCAGTGAAATATTTCATTAACTGAACATAAAAACAAGTGTCTCCATCCACTGTCATTGATCCAACTCCATGAGTTTTAGTGGCGAATCAATGTTGTAGAAGATGACAGTGTTTCCAAGTTCACTATGGAACCTCTGAACGTCCAAATGGATCATATCTGATGACCATGAAAAGATGACAAACTGAATTTTACACTAATTATTTACATGGATTGATAGAATTAATGGATCAACAGGTATTTAACTTCTTATATCAGTAAATAATTTTGGTTGCCAACGGATGTTTGGGTCTTTATGCTAAGTAGTAATATGTATGCTAAATATGCTAAGTGGTAGTAGTAATACTAAGTAGTGTCTTTTCAACTCTTCTTTAATATCTGGAATGTGCAATGTGAAAAAAAACATGACCTTATTAATAGTTAGCTGTTTAGAGGTTCTCCATTTTGAGTTTGTGGAGCCAGAAGTGACTATATTTGGACAAAAGGGGGTGGGAGGGCAAAAGGGTTAGCCCCATCTAGGGTCAAAGGTGAGCTAATGTTAACCACTATCTCACTGACTCACTGAGTGAAATGGTAACCTTCACCAAGAACTGCATAGCAAAGTTGCTTTATGGTGTTGTTAGTGTAGCCTATACTTACATCTCCAACAGTCAAGATGTCTGTCAGAAGAAAATGTGTTTCATTAAATAAATCAAGAACTGGTGGGTGAGCAAGCTGTCACTCATCCATCAGACCACTTACTCAAGGTTCAGGTAAAAATTACTGACTTAATACTTTTACAGAGAAGGTCAATGTAAGTCTACAGGGAGCTTTTTGGAGCATTGTCTAATGGCCATCAGTGGTACTACACTTTAAGACAGTCCTTACCTGTTGGCAGTAACACCACCAACATGATGATCATATAGAGTAGAATGAATTGCTGTAAACTGAGACTAGTTTACATATGTGCAGAAAAGGAATAGCAAATATATTTGTAGAAGGACGATAAAATGGAGTAACCAGGCAGGAGGTGAGGAAGAGGACCAAAGAATATACAGGGGGCAGGTCAGATGGAAGCAGATGATTGGCTGTGACGACCCTGAAAGGGAAAGTAGTGGTTGGAGTAGTAGTAATTGCTGTAAATTAAACTGCACAACAGGATATAAAGTGTTACAGTAAAATGCAATGTTTACACTAATGCATGTAAAAGCCTCACATCGTTAGCCTCGTAGCATAATTGCATAAGTCATTTTTTTCAGGACATAGCCAATGACATAAAATGAAGCAGCAGTATTAGAAGAGTAAAGTTATGTAGATGTCACAATTTGGGCAAAAAATATGGCATAGGCAATTATGCTATGAGGCTAACGATATCTATGATAATAATCCAACACTGACAGGAACCATTTTACTGAAAAGTGACTTTTCCATTCAGGTAACACGCACTTTAATATGTAATGGAGTATTTTCACATGTTATTAGTAGTTTTACTTCAGTAACAGGTCTTACTGATAGTACCACTAATAATGTGTTGCAGTGGGATCAGGTATTTTGTATTTTATAATGCATAGAGTATCATTTATGAGGTAACATAGTAAAGCCTAAGATTTACTGTTTAAAATCTAATATGTTAACATTATCTGACTGTGCAGTGGGCTGGGTCTTTATCATAACAGGTTATCAGATTATTTGTGAGATGAAAATGAGCATGGTTTATTGTTACGTGACATTTGCAAAAAGCAAATACCCTGACTGTTTTCCTTTTTTTGTCAGAGAGTCTTGTGTGTGGATTTCAGGATGCTTTAAAATGATTATAACTAAATGTAACCTTGTACATGGAGACATAAAATGAGATCTCATTAGGTAAATGGAGGCAATACACCTAAATGTGTTTTTTCCTAATTGAGATTATAAATGTTCAGGTCATTCCTGCTTATTTGTGTTTTGCATGTGATGTGATTTATTAATGATGTTGTTTGACCTTCATTTTTTATTAGTGTGTTGATAGAAGAAAAAAATGACACATAGTGACAACAAGAATACTAAAAATAAACACGTTTTACTGCGACTATCAGGACATACCAGATCACAGTACATTTTCTGTTGTATTGCAGTTGCAACACATGACATAAATGCTTTTAATTTGTCTATGCAGGGACATAAAAGCAGCCAGGAGAGGGGAGGGGCAGATAGAAGGGGTGTCCTCCCTTGCGATCGTGTTATTTCGATGCATTGCACACTCTCCTTGCATCCCTTGGTGTTTACAGTAACCTTGTGCACAAGGAGTAGGAAAAACAATGCAGTAAAAAGAGGAAGAGAGTATAAAAGGTAAGAAGATAGAAAGGTTCAACACTGTATTCCACATATTTACATTTTAATAGACAGCTAGAAGCAAACACAGGCTAGTATTACTAGTGTTTTGCTTGTGTCCATTGCGGTGGGTTAGGAGTAAGAGAAAAATGAATGAGGGAAAGGGAAGACGTCAAGGAAAGATGACATTAGTTAGATTAGATGGAAGAAAAGGAAGAGGGGATGTGGAGTGTTTTTCTCGTCATATCATTTCAAGTGTATATATATATATATATACTGTAAACAGTATCATATCATAATAATAGTAATAATACAAAAATAAGAGTTTCTGATGCATCCTGTCCACTTAGTGGAGTGAAGCATGAGGTAGACAGACGAGAGGGCATTAGGGGGTTTGGCATCAGCCTTATCCTGGCATGCCGAGCTGAGGTGGAGAGAAGGCTGGGTGGAGAGGATTACAGAGAGGAGAGGTATGATGAGGCGAGGAAGGCAGGAGGCAGCGGCTTAGATGATGCCGTATTTGGCCAGGTCGCTGAGCTCCATGTCACCGAAGGCCTCCCATGGGCACACCACTGTGATGTCAGTGCCAAGACCCTCCATGCCGGGGATATCGTCGCCAAAGCTGCAGAGGAAGGAGAGAAGGTCAGAGGTGTGTGTGCAGTTGCTATGTGGTGTTTGAGGACCTGTGAGAGTTGTAGATGTTTCATATAAATGGGCATTTACCCCTTCTGGCCTGGCTTGGGGGCCTTGCTCTTGAATGTACGGGTCTGCCTCTGCTTGAACTTGGGTGGTCCCTTCTTGGGTGTGGTGGGGCCGGTGGCTCCACCAGGGGCCAGGGCGCTTCCTGCAGGGGGGCTGGCGTTCATTACTGCTGAGAGTCTCTACAAAATAGAAAGAAAAAAGTTCAAAATTCAGCTGCACAAAGATGCCTCCTGTTGTTGCCTTTGCCTTTTTTGCCTTTCTTCTGTCCTCTGACCCTCACTCTCATGCTCTCGGTTAATCCTGTTTCCTTCCAGCTCTCAAGTCTAATCAGTGGAGACTATGCAGATTATGTTCAAGAGCTTTAATCCCACTCTGATCCACAGCAGACTAATTGCCCTTCCTTGGACAGCAGGGATGCCATGTGCAACAAAACAGTGGTGTCTGCTTGTAGCTTTCATCCTTTAGCTGTCTGACCTCTGGCAGCACAGATCAACTTGCAAAACTCTTTTCGGAGTCATTATTGAACTATTGTAGCCACGTCCTTGGCGTCAAAGTTACCCCAACAAAAATGGATTGTCCCTCTTGTCCTCACTTTAAACCTGATCATATTGAGCAGAAGATCGACTTGTTCGCCCCTGTTTCTTTCCGCTGACATTTCTAATCCTGTTAAGACGAGTTGACACAACTGAAAACATCTGATTGATCGCGTTATATAACTTATACGCACAACATGCATGAAACAGCATGTCTAGATGGACAGAACCTCCTGATCTGTCTGCTGATGATATCAGACCTGTGCTGCTGAGACACTGCCCAGCGTCTTATTAGCCATCTGTCCCTGTGACTGTTGGCCCTGAAGTCAATCCTCTTTACCCTGGGCTTTAGAAACCACACACCTGTTTCCTCCTCTGAGGTTTGTTCACATGTTGTACAAAGCTTTCTGCTGCATTTTTGATCTTGACCCTGATGGAGGCCACGGGTCAGAAGACATTAAATATTAAAGGTGATCTATACACTACAAGTCTTGCTGGAGTTTTGACCCATTTCTACTTTCCCTCCTTCCTTCCTCCATGCACCTTGAAAGCGGTGAAGTTGTTACCAAAAACTCCAAAACTATTCTGTTTCTCCTGCATTTTTTAACTTGCCAACATCTGCACTTTTAAATTGTGTTTGTGATTTCACAGTCAGCACAAAAACAAGCATCTCCTCAATTCTGCTCGCACAGGATAAACACAAAATTTCATTTGCTTCCCTCCACCTTCTTCACTTCTTCACCTCATTTTCAAGGTTGATCTTGCTTAAGATTAAGTACACAAATATCTTTTTTCATCATTCATTCATTCGTAAATCTTTGCAGGCTAGTTCCGACTAACTCAATACACAAATGCATAATTAAAATCATCCTTGTCCTCAGTCCAGACTATTATTACCACTTCAGTGGCAGTAAACATCCTATAATAGCAGAGCTGTGGTTATTTAGCTGTAGTAACTCCATTAGTTATTCCAGAGTTGGTCCATAAAGCTCCTGATGCAGCAGTAGTTTAGTCTCACCTGTTGTTACAGATATCCCAAGAGGCCTCCAATGATCTCTGCTCTGCTTCCTCCTTCTTCTTGCCTTGTGCTGTCTGTGCTCCTCTTTTATATGATCATCTTTAATCCCTTCATCCTCTGCTTTCCAGTCACATGGTCTCCGGAAAGGGTCAGCCAAACTTTTCCACAACACCAGCTCCTCTGGCCTGCTTGCATCTCATTGTCTCACCCGTCCATCCTCCCCCGCCCTCCCCATACACGAACGTGGCAGGGAGGTGGTGTGACCTCCTGGGTAGACAGTGTCAAAGATCAATCTGGAAGGATTTGATGCAGCTTATCCCTCTATCTCCTCAGCACGCCTGCATTTAGCTTTCCTTGAGGAGGGTGACCCTGCTGGTCGTGTTTCATGTCCATGTGAGATGTTTTGACATACAGAAAGCTGTTGACATGAACAATGACTATGTAATAAACGGTTTAATTCTACTATATATCTTTTAAGAAACACAATTGCATATTCTTTTAAAATATATAAATATGCACAGCTTTTATAACGGAAAAAAAAGATTTTTCTCTGACAATTAACACCTCAAGACTATAAACATTATTTTAACATAGAAATACATAGTCGACGCTAGATACAGCAAATATAACAAAAAGGTAAATTAGCAAAATATAAACTCTTGAGAAAAATCTAAATATAAAGCATTTGAAGCAACAAAAAGTCATGCAGGTTGCAGATGCATGATAAATAAAACTGGACTTTTGTGAGTTCAGTTAAAAAACAAACTAATATATATTAATAATAAGGGGGTAAAACAACAGTCATGGCTGATAGGGAGGGAAAGCCTTTCAAAAAACAAAAAGTACTTTGGTTTTCCTCTTAGAACTGGACTACGTTGTATTTGTAACTTGAAAAATGTAGGCAATCTCAAGCACAACATGTTTGCGCTCATTCTCATCTTTTTCTTAATTACACCAAAGTTTTCCAAGTATTTCTTCCAAATTAGGTGTAATTACATGTCTATTTTGGGCTGAGCTTCTCAGTTTGGCTCTCTCACCTTTATCGAAGATGTGGCCAGTGGAAATAAAATAATCCTCACAAGTATCAATACGTGCCAAGTCAGCTCTAACTTGTACTTAACTGTTTATTTTCAGATAAGAGGAGAAACAGAATGAACGAACGGCTGTCTCCAATGTCATGTTTCAATACAGTTAAGCTACTTTGAACAAGAGATGAGACTTTTAGATATTATTTCAGTGCCAGTATATAAGGTACAGAACAACATCTGAAAGTTAACACAGAGTGGAGAATGAATCCTCAAATATTTGGCATATAATAAATGACTTCTAATGGTTCTGAGTGATTGATTTGGTCTGTTTATGTGGAACATGTTGATCTAAAAGGAGAATCCTAGATCATTGTTTGACAGCAAGGACAACTATTGAGAAAAATCCATGACAACACTGATGGGAAGTTGCACAAACTAACTTTTTCCTCAAAATTCCTTGCATAATTGAAGCATACTGAGCTGCAGGGATACACTCTGGAAATCCTGTCACAGGGATAACACGTGCAGACAAGCATGTTAACATGTAAACACATCAACAGTGACCTGTAAAAACACCTTTTGAACTCTCCACTGAAAGTCCCAGGCTCCCCTTGTCGATACAGTTACCAGATTTGTTTTTCTTTTTCTGCACATTTTTGCAGAAGAATCTGCTGTAACATTTTGGACTGAAACCAAAATGTAGCTTTTAGAGGAGGTGAGGTCAGAAGTTCACATGCACCAAGGCTAAATGCATTTTTGCTTTTACAAATCCTATGATGAAAAAGGGATGGATTCAAGTCATCATTACACTAATCTGAGGAAAGGAGGAGGAGACGGGGGAGAGGGCTGATGCAGAAGGCAGAGGGTGTACCATCTAATATAATGACAAGCTGAAGTTTTAGAAGCAGAACAAGAGTAAACATCAGGCTGAGTGATGAAGGAGTATAACAGCCACATACAAATGAATCTGAACAGCCACTAGTGACCAAAAGCATCTGCTGATCTAACATGTTCAATAACTTTTGCACGATTAATCCTATCAATACATTTAGATAATTCAGGTAAAATGCAATTTCTCTGCTTTCCACTGGCATCAGATATGACCCATTTGTTCACAGGCTTCTCAGTGGAACACCATCCATTCAGCCATGTACTGTATGACAAATAGACACTGTTTTTTATATTTAGTTAATGATATATTTTGCTGAAAAAGTCACACACAATATTTCACTGGATCACCTTTAGTTTTGATAACAGGATACATTGTTTATGTCATACAGTACTTTTGCAGTGTCAGAATAAATGCCACAACATTTATTTCCATCCAGACCTGGATTCATTTTTTGCCAAGATTTGAACATCGAGTTCACAATGTAAACAGCCTGGAAACTTCTCTTTTTTTACTTTAGAAACTTCAGATTAGCTAATTGATATCAACAGTCGACTGGAGGTGGACCTGCAGCTGTATATATGGTAAATGGACTGAACTTATATAGTGCATTTTATACACCTTCATGGTGCCCAAAGCGTTTTACAATTCCTCACATTCACCCATTCACACACACACTCATACACCAGTAGGCGGCTGCTGCCATGCAAGGTGCTGCCAGACCC
>JAPQRP010000029.1:3784651-3797489 GCA_037367295.1 Apogon hyalosoma
GGAATCAGCCCAGACTTTAAGTAATATTTTAAGATAAGATAAGATAAGATAAGAGAAGAGAAGAGAAGAGAAGAGAAATATCTTAGCAGCAAAATACAGACAAGTGCAAAAAGACAGGTAGAACATTCAAGAGTGACACAGGAAATATAAAAGAGTGTTTTCATTTGTGTGGATGTACGTTACTGCCGTTTACATAATCTGGTAGAAATTCACAAACATTTTTAACCCATTAAGGCCCAAACAGCCACTGGCAATCAAAACTCATCTACAAATCTAAAATGTTAAATAACTTCTGAAACACTAAACCTATCAATACATTAAAATAATTGAGATAAAACACAGTTTTATTTTCATACTCATCAGATATGACCCATTTGGACATTCAGAAACTCTGTAGTGAGTGTGGAAACACCATCTTCTTCTGCAACATTGATTCGCCAGTAAAACCCAAGGAGTTCGATACATTTTGACAGTGGTTATAGAACTTTTTTTTTACGTTCAGTTACCGATATCTTTGCTGAAAATGTCACTTTTTCTTCAGTTTTATCTGTTTTTTATAATAACCCTCAACTTCTATCTGCTTTTGTCTGAATTAAGTATAGGAAAATAGGATTTTTGCTGAAAAAGGATAACTTTACAATTAATGGTGATAATTCACTTAAGAAAGGTTAAATATAGAAATATATGCCACAAAAGTACCACCGGGTCTTTATGGGTTAATTACTTGAAGATTCAATCATTATCAAAATGTCACGCAAAAGAACTGATAAAGTAAGGTTGAACGGTTAATTCACAAGTCAACCCATGTAGCGAATAACAAGCAGAAGAACATTTCATCTTAGAAGTTACTGGTTGTCAGAATCTGCACAGCTCAGACTGACATTTGCATGGAAATATCCTAGATCCCATCTGTCAAACTTGAAATGAAGGCTTTCACAATGTTTTATGCAGTGTATGAATGTATTTATTTGCATATAGAGCAGGGAAATAAGATCCAATCACCTGAGACACATTCTAATGTCAGGAGTGAACTCTAACCCATGTGGGACAGTTCTGAAAAGGCGCTGAAGCTCACGCAACCCAAACCTTGAACCTTTACCAAAGACCCTCTTCAGACCTGACTTTAACATCCATCCTCAGATGTCTGACTTCCAGTGGCCAACTCGAAGTGCATTTGTTCACATAGGATATTAAAATATGTCTCAGCTGATGCCTTAGGATCAGATAATAACGAATCAATGATAAAGAAATAATCTTTTGCAGAAGCTTCAATTTCAATAAGAACAAGCTGGAATTACAATGTTTTTTTTGTTTTGTTTTTTTTTTTCTCTGTGCTGCCGCTGTTGACTTTTTTGACCATTCTATTTGTTCTTATTGACTTTCTTCAAAACAGATGCTTGAGTAATGACTGAATCTCCCTGCACTCAAAACATGTTTATGAATTTCTGTGTCATTTATGTGAAGTGTAGAATTTTTATTTTCCTAGACACTCATCTTTTTTTCAGGTGTGGATTTCACTTACACGGTCCATATCAACTGAATAGGCAGACTTTCAATCCATCCCAGCATGCATTTTTCTTCAGACTGTGGCCATGTGGGTCCAAGACCACCCCTGAATGCATCCTGAGAGACTGGATCTGAGGAAGTCCCCACCTTGCATTAGAGCCATGTCCATGTGTTTAGATCTCATGGACCACAGTGTATGTAAAACGGCTTACCCTCTGACAATATGACTTTTTTTTTTTTCTAATTATTTACTTTATTTAGTGAAGTCCCTTAGAGATTGAGAGCTCTTTTACAACTTATGATAAAACAAATAAGGCTGAAAAAAATGTGTCCTATTCTGAAATCTCACATCATCTAAATGAAGAAGGTGGGTTAAACTGAACCGAGCATGGAGCACACTGTTGTTCATAAAGCTGGAATAATTTTTCTTTTACATATCCCTCTTTTTATTTCTATTTAGACACATCACTAATCACCTTTGACCAGGCCCGGTGACTACATACTGAGTCCCAGTTACACTTTATCTATCAAGTCAGAATCATTGTATGGGAAGAGAGAAAAATATTTCATTCCAACTTATGGATAACAGTGAAACAATGAAACGAAATGTCGAGAGTTTGAGTGCATATAACAGACGTAGATAGATTTACTATTAGAATGAATATAATAATTGAAGCATCTTTGAGTGTCCAAAAAAAGCACTATATAACGCTGATGTATTATTATTAATAATAATTATATAATAATACAAATAATAATTATTACATATAATTGTATATAATATATAATAATATAATAAATAATTATTTATGTCCTTATCTCTTTCCCATTACATTCAACTCAAATGATTTTAATTAAAGAACAGACCAGTACAAAACAATACAGCTCTATGTCTTTAAACACTGACATTACTGTTTTGGATTTAACTACTTTTCCTCATCCTTCTTTTTATTCAAATTGTATATTTTATATATTCCTTTAAACTGACTTATGTTTTTGCCTGGCTTTGTCCATATTTTAACCCCTGTCACTGAAACACACTTTTCCATTTCCTTCTTAAATTATAAGAAGGATCCAAATTTTAAAAATAATTCATTTTCATTTGTATGGTGTCTATATTCTGCATTATTTATCAGTCTAATGTCCTTTTTCTGCACTTTATGTGTAGTTTGTATATTGGGTTTATAGGTACTTCCCTACACCTCAACACAGTTACTCAAATATGGTAAAAGTAACATACAGCATGATGTGCTTTCTGATTGTGTATATGTATGTAAACTTCTAACCTCAGCGTGTACCTTTTTAATTGAGGTTGCTTATGTCCAGGATAATGTTCTTGTTGGGTTTTGAGGGCAGTTTTTAAGAACAGGACAGCATGGGTAGCCTGTACTAAAGGAGGACAGGAGATAGCTAAGCCTCTTTAACAGTATGTAGGCTGGAAGTAATATGGACCTGGCCTCTTTAACAACTAACAGCACACTTCTGACTGCTCTGGATGTAATCCACAGTCCATTCACTATGTGTCATGAATGATGGGAATTTTCCAAAAATTCTGCAAAGTAAGCAAGTAGTTACTTAAGATTCAATTCAGCTTATTCGACTATGGTTTCATGTATAAAAAACACAAGATGTGAGTTATGCACTGAAGTGTGAAGTGATGTGTCTGATTGTAGGTCAATATGTCAGTGTTAAACTTCCTTGACGCGTAAACATGTTAATACTCAGAGTAAGGTAAACAACAGCATTATATAATTATAGCTCAGGGGCAGAGATGTGTCGCTGTGTGCAATATGATGGAAAACACAGACAGCATTTCACAGTTTGTTGAATTTGTATAAACATCAGCTAAGTATGACTTCAACAGACAAATCTGTCCATTCATGAACCTGATGAATTCCTGTGTGTGTGTGTTTGGAAATTCTAGTCTTTTTAATGTCTAAACTCTACACACTGGAGCCATACATATGATCTGTGGAATGTATGGAGATTTATTCACAGTCCTCGAAGTGTTAAAGGAGCCATATGAACAGGCCTTTTTTAACATCAAAAGGTGTCTAGACAGGATTAAACCACAGGGTCTCTCCTGCATCCAAGTCTCATTTATATGTTTCAGTCCCAAATCTTCTTGTGCCATTTCCACTAAAAACAGCAAAACGTGACTGTGTGTGCAAACAATTTTGAGCTTTTTTTTTGAAGGGTAAGATTAGGGAAACAGGGAAGAGACACTGGGAGCATTAGCATTTTCATTTACACAGCTTGCAGTCAGCTCTGTATTGTACTTTCCTGTTCCACGCGTCCACTGAGGAAGAAATATGATATGTATTCAAAGCAGTTTTGTACAGTGTAGCCAGTGATGGATGAAATACTCAGGGCTATTACTTAAATAAAACACACACTGTGAAAATACTCAATTATAAATAAGTAAAGGTTCTGCTTTCAAAAACTTAGCTAAAAGTATTATCTACAAAATGTATGAATAAATGAATAATAAAAGGAGTCACTGTGCAGTAAATTCAGTGTTTTACTATTAGATATTATGTTTTTGAGTTGTATTACTGCTGCATTCATGTGTATGTTGTATTTTAGGAAGAAGAATCTTTAGGGTAAGTATATTATTCTCATGTGTATACATCTCCCCTGCCAGGTGAGAAACTACTGTAGATGTTCAAGTTGAATCTAAATTAAACTGTTTAATATACAGCATCATGCCCATGAGTTTCATATGTGGGTCCAATAGAGCAGTATCATGTGGACACATTTTGTGTTCAGCAGTCTCTGTCATGTAAGCAGAGTAACTTATATGCATGTATTATACAATTTTGAGTAGGTACTTATAAGCACTTCAACATTATGTATAACAACATTTGGGGAGATAACATTATTTAGCTGAAAATGTCAAATTACTGCTCAGTAACACGTGGACTTGAAACGGACATAATTTTTTTAAGGTTTTTGCAAACATTGAAAACATGCGGTTCTCAACAGATATTGATATCAAATAGGACAAAACTTTTTAGATATTATGTTCAACTATTCTGAAAATAAATTTTGGGGTAAAATATTGAAAAGTCTCTGTTTTATTGACGTGATAATGTGGTAACACATGGACAGGCGGCCATAGTAACTCTGTACCATTGTATGCATCACCCAAAATGTATCAAAAGATCATTAGTTTCTGAAAGTTTCACTCAAATCTGAATTATAAGCAACCTGAAAATCAAAAATTGGTATTTTTGTGGTAACACATGGACAGGGCTTTTTAAGCAACTCACAAATGTTAAAACTCATAAATATCAATAATATTCACAAAATAATGAAAACCTAATACTTGAAACTTAACAATCATATGTATAATCAACAGATTTAATACACTTTAAATTTTTTAGATGTAATTTTTAGTGTCAAATTCTATGGCTTTAGCGTCAAATTCTATGGCTATGGTGTAAAAATTGATAAAATCAACTGTAAGTGTTTTTCTACAAGCGGTATTTTAAAAAGGATAACAGTTCCATAAAATAGAGATCTTTAGCTAAAAAATAATCCCACTTGATAAATGATGTGTGCAAATTTATGTTTATAATGTTGATGTTCACTTTCGCTTGATTGGACCCATGCACAAAACCACATGATCATATGTGATGATGTACACAGAAAGTATGTGGTTTTGGAACAAATTCCCTTGTGAAAGACATGGAAATATATGTGAAACCATGTTATAACATGTGATAGCATGTTATCCACATTTGATTACACGTGAAATATGTGGACTTCACACATTGCAACATAAAAATGTTCCAAACATTAAACAACAAATTCATAAGAGAATCTATAAAATCATCAGATGTTGGTAATGTGAGAATCTCAATTCTTTTAAGTCAACTTTTCCCGAGATAAAAAAAATAAAAAATAAAAAAAACAGTTTTCTTTGTGACAACAGATTAAGAATTTTAGCTTAACCTGTAAAGGAACATTCAATCCATTTCCCTATCCTTATCAAACAGTAAAAATCACTGAACTGGGTGAAAAAAAATTAATGTGGAAAATAAACCGAAGCTGTCAAACAAAATGTGAAGTAGGGACAGGACACATTAACCCCACAAGGATGTGTCGTGTCATTCAATTTATACAAGATATTTAATGTCCTGGTAGCAAATAGCATTATTTTTATTACAACATATACTACTTTGATGTAGGAGAGTCATTACCTCTTGGATTGATATGTCACATAGACATGAGGTCACAGTCAGTGTCACTTATCTATAAATCTGTCCATTTTTAGAAAAAAACTTGATCTCATTCAGCTGCATCTGTAAAAGTGACGATGACTCTTTTTTTTTTTTTTTTAATTTATTTAGTGTATTACTTTCTCTGATGAAAAAAAATAGCATTACCAATTGTCCTGCAAGGTGCTGAGCATTGTAGAATCACAATGCTTTTGTTGCTCTACTCTGATACCCCTTTTCAGTTTCCCACCTCTAGAGTCGAGTAAAAACACACTCTTTGCCTCAGGATAAGACATCTAAGGTTACATTAAATGTAAATATGGTCAGTGTTAACCCATAAAGACCCACTGTTACTTTTGTGGCACTTACATTTTCAATCATTCATTTCATTTGTTTATTTGCCTCAAACTAAAATAAAAAGTAAAAAAAACTAAAATAAAATAAAATCAAGATGTCAATTACATAAGCACACCTCAATGGTCATTAATCACAGAAAAAGTAACAAATACAGTAAATTTAACATAAATGTACATATGAATGAACTTGTAAACATAGTTTGAGAAGGAACAGAAAGAAGCAAACGATAGTCCTGCCCCCTCCTTACTTCCAGTGTCAGATTCATCACATTAAACTAGAGAACAAGGAATAACTAGTCATAACACCTTTATGCATAATTTATCAACATTTATTATACTATTAATATCTGTATTTTGTAGTTTTCCAGAGTAAATCCAACGTTTTCCTACATGTAATTTACTGATCATATAGATGTTCATTAAAGCGCAGATTAAAGTTGAGGGTTATTACATTAGAAGCAGGAAGGAATAAAGAAAAAGTAACTTTTTCAGTAAAAATTTCAAAAACTGAACATATAAACAAGTGTCTCCATCCACTGTTATTTATTAAACTCCATGGGTTTTACTGGTGAATCAATGTTGTTGTTTCCACATTCGCCATGGAGCCTCTGAACGTCCAAATGGGTCATATCTGATGACCATGAAAAGATGACAAACTGAATTTTACAACAGTTATTTACATGAATTAATAGGATTAGTGAATTAGAAGTTATTAAACATTTTAGATCCATGGATAGTTTGGTTGCCAGTGGATGTTTGGGTCTTTGTGGGTTAAAGGTGGGGTAGGAGATGTTTTCCTGGAGCATTTTTTACCATATTGCTTAAAATCCGCTTCACACCCCGACTGCAACCAATTAATTAAATAACACAAAAATACAAAAATGTAGTCACCTGTGGAATGGACAGGACTGAAAAAACACCATCCAATCATTTTAGCCGGCCCATCGAAATGATTGAATGGTGACTTGTCTATCAAACTCAACTGCCCCCTCCCCCCTCTTTGGGCATGAATTGTGCGTTCTCAGAGGCTTGGAGCACTTGTACAGGAAACATAGCCAGAGCTTGGCTCGTTATATTAGCAATATTAGGATGTAAAGTTCACTGGCACGCTGTTTTGTCACTAATATAAATCACTAGGGAATGTAACATTAATCAGATAGGGATGAACTGGGGCTGTTCTGCTGACAAACGGGGTCTTGGAGGAGACTGAATGAGGTACGCATGAATCCCCGAGCCGGAGCTGGGCAAACTGATGCTGTGCAGCGCTCGTGAACCCTTGGGAACAAGCATTGCGCGTTCTGGTACCCTGGAGGTGTGGATTCGGGGAGATGTCTGAAGAAAGGGGTTTGGACTTTTGAATTGTGTATTTTCAAAATGTAGCCTGCTCGAACCATTTTTCCAAGACAGCCTACCCTACCTTTAAGGTCAACTCACTTTATTAATTAAACCAGGAGGGAAATTCAGTCTCTGCATTTCATCAATCCTAATACATACACAGACCCATGAGCATTTTTACATTAATACTAGTTATATGTACCTGTTTTGATGGTGTTGTAAAATTACTCCAAACCTGCACTTGTACATGTGTAAAATAGCCACACACCAGCATATTCAGTACTGTGTAGAAGTCCAACATTAGGTGTGCTGGTTTAGTAAAGTAATGCATTTATCAGTCTCTGGAATAAGGAGCTTCTAAAAACCAAAGAGTTAGTATTTAATGTGACCTCCCTTTGCACTTAACATGTCTTTAACCCTTTTCTTCAGGCAATATGAGATTTGTTGTATTAAATTTCTGATGTTTTTATACCAGGTTCCTTTCAACACATATGTTTCTGTTTTAGCTGAGTCTTCTCATGGGGTCAGGGGTCATGTTAAATTGTGACCTTAACCCTTAGAATCCATGTAGTTCAGTTTTTTGTGTTTTTTTTTTTAAGGCTGTGCACATATTTCCTGTATTTTCTTGTTGTATCTGAAGAAAGAGAATGAGAAATAAATATGTATGCTCATTCAACCGTGCAAAAACAACCAAAAACAAGACTTTTGCACAATATGGTTGAAACAATGACTTCCAACAACATTACAGTCTAATTTTATGGTTTCCATAATCACAGAAACAAACAATCACCTCTGCCACCACCATGCAAGAGGGTTTAATGTTGTAAATATAGGTTTGATAAAAAAAAAACAAGCAGAAAAAAAAACCAAACTTAAATATGTTGAACTGTGATGTAACTTTACATGAACCATATGTGACACTAATATGTCTGACCCATATGAATAAGGGCCAAAGGGCTCAGACAGTCTGGTTTACCTTTGAATATGAGGTCAAGTTCTGCTGGATCAGTATTACACTTCAGAGTGCAATGGCCTGCAGTTCACATGTAGCCCACCTTAAACCCTTCCTAATCCCCTCTGAACCTGTACTGAGGTCAGACATCAACTGCAATATTGACCTACAGCCTCGCCCATACACTGACACACTTCACCCACGCATCGACATGTTTGTGGGTCACATTTTTTGCACGTTTCAACAACAGGTACATGTAGAGCACAAGCCATTTTGGTGTTTTGTTTAAGTGCATAAAATCAACTAAAATTTCCTCATATTTTGCATTCAGTGTTGGTGTTTCATTGACATATTATTCATAAAAGTAATCATGTTTTCTTGTTGTTGCACTCAAATTATGCGCCGAAGTTTTAACATCCCTGCGTACTGTTTTAAATCCAGTTAAATCAATAACCCAGACCTTCCCTCACTCTCGTTGGAATGAAATTCACAGCACGGCTCACAGAAATTCATTTCTAACGCAACTAATGATTTTTTCCCTCATTCATGCAAACACATTATGCATTTCCATTTCATATCTGCCACGGTCCTTTAAGCTTTGAAGTGCAAAATCCCTTCAGTTTTAGCCTAAATCTTTTACTTTCATGGCAACACACATTTCTTTTATATATGGATTTACTTGTAGTAAATGTATTTATTTTTTTCCATTTCATTAACAGGATTTTTTTTCAGTTGCTTTATATTTCCATTTGAAAGCATTTGCTGTTTCTGGATATTGCTTTGCTGTTGAATAAGTATTTAAACTTTTGTGTGTGTGTGTGTGTGTGCGTGTGTGTGTGTGTGTGGGTGTGTGTGTGTGTGTGTGTGTGCATAATGTTATATTGTTTGCATGTAGACTGAGATGGTGGGATGTGTGGACTTTGTTGACTTTGTTTCTTGGTATATAGTTGAAGTTGTCACCTGTTGATCAACTTGAGGCAGTCTATCGGTATATCTTTTATTTCATTCATTTTCCTTTTTTTCTCAGAGATTTCTCAGAGGTTTTTACTGCAGTATTAAATTTTGTTTATTTTATTTAACCTTTATTTAATCAGAAAAAATGGCTCGTTGAGATTAAAAATGTCTTTTGCAAGATTGTCCCAATCATGACAGCAGCAGCAAAAGTTACAGACAATAGAGATTTTATCCATGCATCCACATTAAAAACATACATAAAACACATAATTAAAAAAAAAACACATAATAAAACTCAGTACTAAAACCATACATAAAACACAATACTAATAACATACATATTAAACACCATCAATGAATCAAAAGATACCAAAAGTATACAACAATGTACCTTAAAAGCATCTAGAAGCAGAACTGGTTCAGTCAATTTGAAAACATCTACATCCAGATTGATCCTTTTCCCATTCATTTAAAAAGACTTTGAATGTGTTTACAGATACCAGCTCATTCAGTTCATTCAGTTTAATCTCCTTCTGTAGGTTGTTCCAAGCAGAGGGAGCAGAACATTTAAAAACTTTCTTTTCCAGTTCTGTTCTGACTTTTGGAACGCATATAGACAACAGATCGTAGGACTGGAGACAGTAATTATTAAAGTGATTCCAACAGATGTGGACCAGTAAACATGATGGAAGCAGACCTAAAGCAGACCTAAAATACATTTATAAACAGAAGAATATCAGTGTTTCAGTCTGTGTTTAAATGATTTTCTTACTGTAGCAGAAACTAAAAACTCTGCTTAGATGTCCTTTCAGGCATGTTGTGATTTTTCCTTTGTGTGTCACTGTTATTTAACACTTTAAGAAGCCGGTCGGCTGAACTAATTTGACACTGGGAAGGAAAGATTGACCTGAATCTCATTTCACAGGATTACAGTGTCTGTCATCATGACGCATTTTCAGGACCATTTTCTGGAAGCAGAGCTCAGCTACTGATAAGACATTTTCCACAGTTGTTTACTATGCTGTTTATCACACCTGCAACAAAACAAATCCAAAAAGGGTTGAAATCCTCAGACAGTTAAAGCTTTTTGTCGCAGTATCAGACATTGTGTTGTGTCTTCTACCTGCGGCTTTTTATGCAGGTAACTCTCATAGGAGACACAAAACTGAAATCCATCAGTTTTTCAGTTTATATCAAGGACACATACTTACCATTAAGTTGCTGCTGAGCAGAATGAATATTATTTCCTTATTTAGCATGAACATGTTTTACAACTGTGAGGCCATTAATAACAGTTTTCCCTCAATAATAATCATTGCTCACTGATAGAAGATTGTACATCAGGACTGTCAAACTCATTTTAGTTCAGGGGCCACATTCAGACCAATATGATCTCAAGATCTCAATCTGTAAATAATGCCAACTCCAAACTTTTCTGTGTGTTTTAGAGTGAACAAAGTAAAATTACATTATGAAAATGTTTACATCTACAAAAAAAACCCTGAAATTTCATAAGAAAAATAAGTGCAATTAGAACAACATTATGTCTCAGTTTATCATTTACACATTTGCATCACAACTTACAGTACTTTCGAGAAATTTGAAAACAGAGCACAGGAAAAAAACAAATAAAAAACAAATATGAACAATCAAAGATTAACAACAATGAAATATGTACAAAAATTAACAGAAATTTGAGAAACATGAACAAAATGAACAGAAACAAACAAAACATAACAAAAAAGCCAACAAATGTGATCAAATTAAGCAGTAACAAGAACAAAACATGCACAAAAAATGAAAAAAATAAAATTAAAATAAAAACTTGAGAAACATTAATAAAATTATGTTAAAATTGCATTTGCTTCACTTAAGACAGTTCATGTGGTATATATTTGTTCAGGTTATTCATATTTATAGTGAAAGGATAGTTCATAAAACTTTCCTTTTTTACACTAAAACAAACATTAAAAAAAATTTGTAGCTGTTGTTATGTATAGATTATTATGATAGTATTTTACTGGTTTGACTCATATTGGTCTGAATGTGGAACCTGAACTAAAATGATGATCATCCTTGATTGTTAATATTTTCAGTGTAATTTTTGCATTTCACAAATTCATTCCACAGGCCAGATTGGACCCTTTGGTGGGCTAGTTTTGGCCCACAGGCCGTATGTTTGGCACCTGTGTCGTACATGAATTATGATTTTAATATGCTTTGCTCAGTGTTGATTAATTTGCTAATCGTTCATAAAGTTACACCTGTAGTATTAAAGTAAATCATTTTTGAGCTACAACCACCACCAATACAGAGTTAAAGATAATAAGATCCTAATGTAGGTATAGCAACTTATATACGATCAATAAGCAGTAATAAGGATGTTAATGGGGGACAATTAATGTCCTAATATTTGTAGAATGTGATCATGCAGCGTAAAGTACTACTGCGTATTTTATAATGACTTAAAAGAGCCAATGTGGCTGTTCATTAGCAGCCAATTAATGGTTAATATACTTATGACTGAATAAAATGTACATAATATCATTCTGAGTAAGTGAATTGTCTCCAGAGCAAAAAATTTCATCATCCAACATATTGAAACCTGTCATGTTGAATTAGTCACAGCCTTGCATCCACCTCAGGGAAAGAACAGTCTCTTCATTTATTTCTTGCATGATTCGTATTCATCCTCTCTCCCCTTGGTGAGTTTCCAACAACTGGGATGGTAATGCATAACAAACATTTTGCAGAAGAATCATGGTCCTTTAGTGTTATTTTTTACCCCACAGACAGAGACGAGCTACAGTGGAGCCAAACATGTAGGCATACAATTATTAATATGTCACGATTCATGTGAGGCCAGAATGAAAACACTGTCCAGAAGAAGGAAGGAGGCTTTGGATGCCTGAGCTGCTATGGCCAGTCAGAATATAAAACAGCAGAATAAACACGGACAGTCATGTTTCTGTACAGAATCAGAGTACTTTGTTAATCCCAGAGGGAAATTATTGTGTGTTACAGTTGCTCCATTCAAGTAGAATAAAAAGTATCAGGAAAGAAATGATCAGTACAACAGTAAAGTATTGAAGTATTCAACTGATAGCAGCCGTCTTATTAGAGCACCCTTTGCTTGTACCAATCAGACTCAGTTCAGTGTTCAGAGAACCCAAAATATGGAATAATCTACCAACTCTTCTCACGGAGCATCCTCAAATTCAGTTTAAAAAAACTGTGAAAACTCTGCTCCTGAGTAATTGTAATTTTCCACATGGGATACATTTCTAAGAATTGGCATATCATGGAATTTTATTTGTAGAAACTGTGCTTTTGTGCAGCTTGCGTATATTTTTCTATATTTTCAATAGCAGTTGTAAATAATCTTTGAAATCTGGAGGTTGCCACTTGTTAAGCCCCTTGAGGGTTTTTGGTAACCATCTATCAACATGTATTTATGTGTATGTTTTTTACTATGTGAAAATTAAATAAAATGAAATAAAAAATTTAAAAAA
>JAPQRP010000029.1:3857833-3896814 GCA_037367295.1 Apogon hyalosoma
TTCACCCAACCACTAACCATCAGTGAAATAAAGGTTTTTGTATTATCATTCATATTCTCTGAAAAATGGCCAAAAAATCACAAATTCTGCTAGGGTATGTAAACTTATGAGCCCAACTGTATTAGAAATGCTATTTATATATAGCATTAGCATCAAAACTCTTGTTACAAGTTCAAAAACTAGATTACTTATGCATTACAGCTTGTTTTCACAGATGCATTACCACAACAGCATCATTTACTGTTTTGTTTGGTTAAAACGTATGATACGGTGAGTGTAAAGTATAATGCAAACAGTAAAGTTCTGTAATATGAGCTGCAACTTGTGTAAATTATTTGCAAGTGATTCCAACATCACTAAGTGCATGTTCTTAGGTCTGACCCAGGTATCATGTTTGCTCTGATTTCTAAACATAACTAAATATAGAAAAGTATGCTCTAGTGCACCTCATAGTTTCTTCCTCCTCTGGCTCTCTTTCTTGTTTGACAGGTTTGTGCCAGTCCAAATTTGGAAACTCCCCTTCAACATCAACACAGACTTTTAAATGTGCTGCTGCAACTCCTCTTTGTTCAGAAGTTGAATGAAACCAGCGCATGTATCAGACCATCATGGACTATCTAACATTCACTAAGGAGAACCGTGAGCGGATCCAGGCAGTAGAGAACTCATTCAGTCCAAGGGGAACCGCCTTGGCCAAACCTGGTCGGATCCTGGTGGGAGAGGGCCGTCTACTGAAGCAGGGCCGCAAGAAACCCCAGTCGAAAGCCTTCTTCCTCTTCAGTGATGTGTTGGTTTATGGCAGCATTATCCTGAACGGCCGCTGGCACAGAAAACAGAGGATTATACCCTTAGGTGAGCAGCTCATCCCTCACTTCTACTGTGGCAGGAAGAAAACAAATGAAATATCATTTAATAATAATAATAATAATGGACTGGATTTCTATAGGGCTTTTCAGGACACCCAAAGCGCTTTACATTATTGATCCATAAGTCATTCACGCTCACATTCACACTCTGGTGGTGGTAAACCACATTTGGAGCCACAGCTGCCCTGGGGCAGGCTAACAGAAGCGTGGCTGCCATTCCGCGCCAAATGCCCCCCCCCCACTAAATATTCATACACCAGTGTGAGTGACACTGGAGGCTAGGTGGGTGAAGTGTCTTGACCAAGGACACAACAGCATATGTAGGTCAGGCAGGTATTTTATTTTATTTTATTTTAGTTTAGTTTAGTTTAGTTTAGTTTAGTAATGTCAAACCTCATCCACTAGGACATGACAACTCATATTAGGGTTAGGATTAGGACTGCATTTGAGCCAAGTTTTAACTAAAGTAGTTGTAACTGTTGTTTCTCTTATTCTCTAGTTACAAGTTAAACAAAGAAAGTAGAAGACAGTTCCTTCCAAATGGAGTTTAATACATGCATATTGAGTTTACGTTTCTTCTTTTATAATTAACAATAAGGTTCCATGAAAATATTGATGTTAAAGGGTTGAACTGTCACTAAACCAGAGTATTTACTTCATTATCAACCTGCCATATTCTGTTTTTCTTTCCAGAGGACATCCTACTGGAGGACATGGAGGATGGTGTGAGATTGACAAACCAGTGGCTGATTCGTACACCCCGCAAGTCCTTTTTTGTGGCTGCTCCTACTCAGGAGGAGAAGCAGGCCTGGATGCACCACATTGAAGACTGCCGGTCCAACTTGCTCCAGGGCAGCAGTCCCAAACCGGTGTCTGACTTTGCTGTTTCCTGGATCCCAGACAAAGCCTCTGCTCTCTGCATGCGCTGTTCTAAGACATTCACAGTCACCAAGCGGCGGCACCACTGCAGGCAATGTGGCTTTATTGTCTGTAACGCATGCTCCAAGGACAGAACACAGATCAGTCACATTAACACCAGAAAGAAACTGAGAGTCTGCTCCTACTGCTACGCCCTGAAAAATGAAGAGAATGAAGTTGTGACACGTCTGAGGGGGGACAGCACTGACACCAAATGTTCAGAGGATGATGACCTGGCTCTGTCCAGTGATGAAGAGGAGAGGGACGAGATGATGATGGACAACACCCCCAGCAAGTGGCTCGACTCACGCTCTGGCACCTGGGGCCAGATGGGCACCTATCTTAGTGTCAAATAAACCAGTGTAATAATATGACCCTGATCATGTTCACCATCACTCACCATTTTGGTCAATTCTGAACTTTACTCTTCAAGGACTTTTATAAATATATTTATATGGCCAGGAATGACACAAAGTAGTAACAGTTGATAGTGGTCCATGTAAACTTTTTCTTTTAAAGTTGTAAAGCTGTAAAGGTAACAGTTCTTATAACTGGAATCTTGATTGTGACAATGTTGATAGACAAAGTAGAACTGGAACTCAGTATGTAATCACTGTACCAGGTCAAAGGTGATTATTGATGTGTATAAATAGGAATAAAAAGAGAAATGTATCTGAAAACAAAATTCCAACTGTTCCAACTTTATAGGTAGCAGTGTGTTAACAAAATAATAATCAGTCATAATAATGATAGTCTTAATGTGTGTCTGATTTTTACCAAATGTGAATGTATCAGAGACAAAAACCAAAAAAATGAACACCCTGTAAATGCTTTTAAACTTTTCACACTGCTTGTGGAATATAATCAATAAATCACTTACAAAGCAGGACAAAAGGTGTTGAGTGCTTCTTTTTTGGCAAATGCTTTGTACTTTTATTACTTTATAGAACCAGTGACAAAGAAACAAAGCAGTTTCATTCGAATAAAGTCAGCATTGTCAGTTCACACTTGGCATCGTCAACTGGAATAACCAGTACATTCTTCAAATGTATGCGTCTGTCTCTACTACAACAACCACAGTTTCCCATGTAAACTGTAGATCTGCAGTTTGTTTATGTGACTTTTGGAGCTAAGTAAGGAAAGGTGAGAGCAATCTCTTGCATGATGGCAAAGCCCTCATCCATGGTACGACTCACTGGTTGATGAATATGAAAATTACCTGAATCATATGCATTTTGGGAATCACAGGTACCCCATCTAAACTCAATTAAACATGTACATTTAAAAAACAGAGAATAGGATGCATTCATATTTACCCAGTGCATAAACACATACTGAATAAAACACACCACAGGTAGTTTTGACAAACATTAAGTTGAATTAAATGCATTTAACCCTTTAAAGGGCACTCATAGAAATACTCTGAAATTCAAAATTTCAACCATAGTGTGTTATTGAAGGACATAACAAGATTTTATTACTTTTGTGAATTTTTTTTTTTTTTTTACATTTTTTTATTGTTTTGTAGAAAATCAATGTCAATGAAGTTACCATATTTGGTTCCTTACCCATAAGTCACAGAAAAAAAAAAGTCCAAGAAGTACATATAAAAAAATACAAGAAAAACACATGTAAGGTGAAAGGGACATGTACTTTAGAACATTACAATGTAAGTGCTGATCCAGACCCCTGTCCACATCCACATTATCCCTTTGAACATCATTCCTTACATTAGTGCCATTATTTCATGGTACCTAACAAAGCAGTTACACTCTCTGTTCATGCAGAGGTGGACCTTACAGACCCCGTAGACCACATTGGACCTGAGATTGTTGCCTCACCGTCCTCATTGTAACTGTTGCTGTCACTGTCTTGTAATGTGTGTGGAAATCACCAGAAATAGTCACTCGCCTGATAAAGGGCTAAGTTATTTTTTCACTAAATGTTAACCAATTTCAACAGAAAAACAAATGATAAAATATTAAGTAGACTTAAATTTTCCATTGTACTCATTTTAACATCACTGATTTTAATTGTTGAATGATATTTTTCATGACTGAATAACTGTTGTTTCTGTAAAAAATGTCTTGATGCATTTCCTTCACTTACTCTGAGCTTGTAAATGAACAATGAGAAATGTTATTGAGTAGAGTGGAAACAAATAAACTATAAATTGTGAATACCATAGAAATTCCAGCCTTATATCTCCATTAGTTTTTTTTTTTAATATTGAAGCACTGTGATACTTATTTTACTTTAAAAATAAGTAGTCTAAAAGATGTTAAGTTCAATAAATCATTATTTTTGAACTTTTTGGTATAGATGCATGAAAGTGTCAGGCATTGTTTTAAGACAGTTTTTAGATGTTTTTATCCTCCTTAAAATAATATCCAGTGTTTCATATTTGCCCAATTACAGCTTGCAGAATAGAGTAAACTAGAATTTGTGCTTCAATTTTAGAATTTATTTCTGAAGCATTCTCCAGAAATAAAACTGTCTAATTCAGGGGTCAGCAATCCTGGTCCTAGAGAGCTACTATCCTGCATGTTATCCCTCTTCCAACACAATGATAAGCCTATCATCAAACTCTGCAGAAACCTGATAATGACTGTCAGGTGTGCTGGAAGAGGGAAACATCTAAAACATGCAGGATAGTGGCTCTCCAGGACCAGGGTCAGGCACCCCTGGTCTAATTTATGAGGCATTGCAAAACTGAAAAGGAAAAATTATTTCAAATGTGCATTTCAAAATTGCTCGTTTTACAAGATTTTCCATAAAACTATTTTATAGTGGAAAGAACAAGTGGAACATTACAACACAATCAGCATCAGGCCCCATTTTTAAAGCCCAAATATCTCAAACATTAATGAGGATAAACCTGAAATGTTTGTATGACATTCAGAATTAATAATATATTTTTGGAAATATGAAGTAAATCATGTTGGTCAGGAACGTTTTGTGAAATCTTAACTTCTGTGGTGTATTTACCTGTTATAAAGGTTATCTAGACCTGTAGCAGATCTAAACACAAAATATCCAGGTACATAAATCAATTTCTCTGCAGCAAAACTGACTGCATTTACATGTACATTTATACAATATAATCTTGTATGGTTATGTTAAATATTTAGGCTGCATAGATTCTCTTTTTTTAAGAATACAATATATTTTACAATACATTTTTTTGCAGCAGTTCACAACTAGCTCCACTCAATAATATTATATGCTCATTTGTTGCCATATTTTTATGCCGTATCAGTAAATTTTGACCAGAGTTAACTATTACTCCTCTACTGTATCGTCAAAACACCAAATGAGGGATTCTCTTTGGTTAGGCCAACTGGGTTTTCTGTTGGGAGTGGTCTGTCAGTAACTGGGAGGAGGTGTGGCTGTTTACAGTAAAACTACGCCTGATTTTTCTCTGACATTTGCCTTCTCGAATGCACTATCATAACAAACTTGCAGCTCAATGTTTCTGAGGTATCCAAAATAAATAAATAAATAAATAAATAATAATAATAATAAAACAAAACAACTCCCTATCACTGCTCATTCTTCCTATTAATTAAAACCTTATGTAAAGATTCCATGTGCTTTATTTTCACAGTAAAACTGTAACAGTGCCAAGTCTTTTCACGGTGACAGACTACTTCTTTGCACTGTTGAACCTGTTTGTTTCATCACTCAACAGTGTATGCGGAACAAGGAAAGATGACCTTTTTTTTCCAGTAAAAATATAAGAAACTACTTGGCATGCAAGTGTCACTTCTCTTATCTTCTGGATATTCTGTTACTATGACTGAAAAGAAAAGATTATCACACTCCTCAATTACAAATTCTGTACAAATGATATGGAGAATGTTGGACTATCTGGCTGTTTCAGTTACTTTCTCTATTTAGTGCTTCTTACTACCTATTGCACAACTTTCATATCCATTGATTTCACCAGTCTATAATTTTTTAGAAATGATCTGCCTTGGAGATTAAATTTGCTAAATCTTACATAATTTAATAAGATGAATTGGAAAACAAATGATCAACATGCTGTTTAGCTGATGTTTTCAATGTACTGTATTTGATAATGTGTTATTACACATTTATATAGGTTTATATACATTTATTCAATAGATTTATAACTTTTCTGCTAGAAAGAACCTATAATGTGAAAATACTGTAAAGGGCAGACAGTGTTTTGAAGCAGATCTGATAACTCTTGAGACAAACATTCTTTTTGAGTAAAACCCATTCTCTTCTTAATTTTCAGAATTTCACATTTTTACCTGACATTATATCTTGGAAACCACAGCCATTCAGTATTTTTGACTTATTTTTTCCTTAGTAGTGACTCAAACTTGGTAAAAACTCATTACTTTTATTCTGGGGGTATTTTACTTGTAGACCAATGTTTTAGCAACAACAGGCACCAATGTGCATAAGCAATATTAGTTTGATATAAAACCTCCAAATCAGTAGCTGAAACAAGACAAAGCGTTTTGGACATGCAACTAAGATTCTGCTCAAAGAGAGTATGTTAACGAGCTGCTAATGTTAACATGTTAATAATAAGCAGATGGTCATGTGATCATAACCCTGGCAGCTGTGGAGACACAGTCTGGTAAAATAGTGACATCTGCTGGCCAAAGCTTGGTATTGAAACGTTTTCCACATTAAACTGCACTTAAAGAAACATTTGTTAGATGCAAATTGTGCAAACTCTGAATGAAAAGAACATTGTGTTTCTTAGTAGTGCTTGACCTATTCAACAGTTGTAAGTTATTGAGCAAATATAACAAGCACTGGTAATCTGTCACTACAATATCTTTCATATTTCTTTCATATATCTTTCACATTCTCTGCTGATATAAGTCACTTATGTCACCAGAGGTCAGAGTTGCACCACAGGATACAATTTTTAACCTTTTGTTAATCTAATGGGAAGTAGTTAGTATTATAAAGTCAAATATTTTTCAGTGTATGCAAATGTCATACATTAAAGCTTTACCAGTCTAACCTTATAACAATGGCTTTTAGTGAAAACGTGTTCTTTTATTAACATGTTATGTCACTGCACTGGAATCTACATGGAAAATAAAATCATACTGTGTGGTTCAGCTGAAATAAGGTGGATCCTCTGACTCCCTGCCATCACTCTGTCCATCTGCCTCCTCAGCATCTGCTTCCATCCCTCTTTCACAAACCAAATCTTCCTCATTTTCATCCCTCACATTGACATCATCTTCTTCCTCTTCTTCATTTCTTTCCTGGTCTGTTTCTCTCAGTGGTCCTCTTCAGCTCTGACCCTCCTGGTTTCTCTATCATTCTTTCTTCTTCATTTCTCTTTTTCTCTTCCATCTCCTCATTCCTCAATTTTTTCCCAAAATAACTAGTAATGATGTTACTTTTACTTCTTCTTTTCATTGTGGCTGCACGTGTCAATATATGAAAATTTCAGGGTTAAAATCCTTGTATTTTTCTCACTGTATTTGTTATTTTTCCCAGTTTGACAGTAAAGATGTAAACTGCTTTAACTCTTCAGGCTCATTGCTACAATATTGATCACACTGTCACTGAAACTTAAGCCCCTGAAACAGTGACCCTCTGAATTCATACATGCCAGTGTCTGATATCTAAATGCTTCATAGACTGTTTACAATAGTCAGCTGACTAACCAAAGGGGAAAATGCTCCAACAAATCACACACAACTAGTCACTTTTGTCTAGTGATGAATGAAAGTACTGAACCTTTAGCATTCATTACATATTTAACTGAACTTTAACTTTGTGTGCTTGGCAAACTGACTTCAGCTAGTGAAAGCTGGGTGGCTCAGTCAGGTCACAGACTCTGTTTCCAGACACACACCTACATCAGATATGATTTTATCTACACTGAGGACAAAAACCTCAGTGGGTTTAATTCTTGAATAAGTGACTGAAAGCACTTCTAATTTTTACCTGAGAGTACTTTTTAGTTTTGGTTCAAAAATGTACCTAATTTAGTGTTAAAGGGAATACTTCCTTCTTTAGCATCACCACCTGCTGGTCAGTTTGGCTTACCATTAAACTTGGCGTCCATTCACACTCCCCAGCCGTAGCTGTAATGCTAATTAACATCAGGCATTTCACAGCATTAAAAAACCCCAAAAGTTTCTGTTAGTGCTGGGCGATACCACACTTTTATGATTCGATATGATACTTTTTTGGCATATATAGGGGGACTGCTATCAGGTAAAATTAACCATTTAAGGTTTGAGCCTCCTAGCTCTTTAAATGTTCAGAGCCAATGAATGCAAATTATTTCAAATTGTTGCCACATCTGTACTTAATAAAAAAGAATTGATTGTGGTGGGTGGAACAAGGCCTCACATCCAGCCTGCTGAGAACTGTGAGGAAAGTGGCCTGGCAGACAAATCTGACTTTAAAATGATAAGGTTGATAAATCAATAGAAAATAGGTGTACATCTATTAAAAATTATGCATCATATGTGTTGTGATTGCCTGCATAAGATATAATGTAAAATTTTTGCTCATCTACATTCTTTTATTTTTATGAAAAAATCATTTTTGATGGTGGTTCATTTTATCTTAATGTATTCATATAAACTGAGCCATGCATTTCAGCTAAAATGAGCTACCCTCACACTTGTGTTTTAGCAAATATTTTGATGGTTCCATTCATTAAAATGCATTAATTTGATAACATATAAATGTGTCTGAGCATATCTTATATGGCTTGCATGTAACTGGCCTTCCATATGCATCACAGAATTGGATTAGGGGCTGGTTGTGCAGGGTATGCAACCCAGGGCTTGAGATGCAGAAACCTGAAGTCCTGTCAGCTGCAAAAGCTGCAGGACTCAACAAACTAATGGTCATGCAGTGGTTCCAGAATTAGGATGACTTGATCTGCGGGCTTGGCCTTGAGGGCATTCCATCTCATCTCTGGAACTACAATGAGTCCGGTCTCCAAAACCAGTTCACATGAGCTAAAGTGGTCGGATAGGGTGGACACCCATGCATGGAAGTCTGCTCAGTTGAAAAAGGCAAAACACACTGGAACAAAGAGGGAAGGAAGTGGTCCAGGTAGAAGCTGCCAAAGTCTGAGGTTTTTTTGTTTTTTCTCTTCTTTTTGTGACAACGATGGCTTTGTCTGTCAGGACTGCCTGTAAAAACCAGTCCCCGTGCAGACCAGTGGAGGAGGAGCCCCACCACTACCACATATCCACACACGCACACGCACACACACGCACGCACACGCACACACAAACAATGTTATTGGACTATTCAGTTCAGTATAAAGTTATTATCAATTACCAAAGTATGATAATATGTTAATATAATGCATCATCTGAGTTTTAACATTAAAGTTAATTTGATTGTTTTATTAAACATTACTCTATTGTACTTTGCAACTTCAGGAGCTCATTTTAGCTTAACACATCGCCCATTTTACCCAAGTACAGCTCATCTGAAAAATGTGGGACAGCTGATGTTTCAAAAACTATAGGACCTGAATAATTGTATTTTATTTTATCAATTCTACACAAAAATATTTAATACTTACCTTATTTCCTACAAAAACATAATTCAGTGAAATACATTCCTTTTTGAAATTTTCCCAAGCAATTAACCAAAAAGTGGCCTAAATTAGCTGATGTCACCCTATTCAATACCTATTACTGATACTTTCAATGACTTTTTAAAAATGAAAATGTTGCACTTAAAAGACAAAACACATGAGAAATACTGTACATTTAATGGATTTATTGTGCATAAATGTTGGTGGTCACTGTTTTAACCCATCCTTTCTCATCTAATCCAATCCTCAGATCTGTGCTGTAAAATGGTCAACAGACCAGCGGAAGGGAGAGAAAATAAATAAATAACAATGATAAAATAAAATAAATGTTGATATTTGTCCACTGATGTGTACTATAGACTTATTTTCCATGTGATTCCAGTAATTTGGATTATTTTTCAATTCAAAATCATGGAATTTCCTGTTCCAATACAGAGAAGAGATGTGCTGTGCAGCAGCAGAGAGCTGAGCCTCACCTTGGATGTGTAACCCTTCACAAACTGAGCTTCATCCCATACAATTAGAGTGTGTTTCTGTCTCTGTATATTGCCAGTAAAATGGTTTCTAACACTTTGATCATATGCCTTGACTTTCCATAGTCTGGATAATGTATTATATGTATGTGTATACGAGGGAGTAGGTTTGATTTTGACATTGGTGGGGACACAAAAGACCTCCAAGGCAGCACTCCTGAAAGTTGATGTTTTTTTGCATTTGCAAACATAATTTCACATCATGTAGAGCTGATCAAACAAGCAAATAGTCATAGTCAGAAAAAATTAAGTAAGACATGTTTATAATGCATATCTGAATATCTAAATAGAATACATGAATTTAATGTATTCTGCAATGTTATTCTCATGACTAACATATCCATCATTATTTAACCTTACCTGTGAATTTCCAGTCTCTCCTCCTCTACCTCCTCCTACCTTTCTACTGTTTGTCACCCAACAGAAATATGTTGACGCATGACATGAACAGATTAGGGAGTTTAGAGTTTGATGGTACAAGTTATTGCCTGAGCAAAAAAGGCTTTTACTTTCAATTATTATCATTGTAATTTATTCTATTGTAAATTATTCTTATTTTTAAGACTATTTAATCCTAAATTCTCTATTTATATAAATACCAAATTTCTCATTTTCCTTTATATTTCACTCTCACTTGTGAGTTTTTTCTACTTGTTTTTTGCACTGGTGCGTTGTATGTTTGCTGCTGTCAACTGTGAAAATTTCCCCATGGTGTGATCAATACAGTCTTGTCTTATCTTATTCCCCAAAAACTATGGATAAAAATCACATGAGCATCTAGAATCTTACGTTTTATTGTATTTTCCCCACAAAAGTTCTTTATTTGCCTTTTTTAAACAGTTGCTCTCTTCCATACAAATATATATGAAAATAATAAGTAAAAATAACTTTTAAAAAGTGTATCTGTTTAGTATTAAATATTGTCTTTTATTCAATATCTGTGTTG
This sequence comes from Apogon hyalosoma, assembly GCA_037367295.1. NCBI lineage: Eukaryota > Metazoa > Chordata > Actinopteri > Kurtiformes > Apogonidae > Apogon > Apogon hyalosoma. The sequence continues at coordinate 3,868,673 of JAPQRP010000029.1, forward strand.
TTGAGCCTCTACAGTTCTATACCCTTGAAGTAACTTACACTTCTGACTCCTAAAGAAGTGCCTTCTGTCCAGTTTTCTTTTCTTTAACATCCTTCGAATCCTAATTACCGAGCACACACACGAACACGCACGCACACAAACAGACACAAATACAAATGTAAATGGCACAACTGATATTAAAATCCGTCAAGCTGACATGACCCAAACAGAACCAATACAAACATGGATGGTTCTGTCCTGTCCAACTAGCAGCAAATCGCTTTTACAAGCAGATGGAGTAACAGCGGGGATGGCCAATCACATGTACGTTAGCAAAGCCGCAGAGCCAACCGGAGAGCGATATTTAGGTTAGAGTCGGGACTTCTGGCAGAGACCAACTATTAACCCTTTGTGTGCCATAATCATCGCCAAAGCATTTCGGGTAGAGGTTGTATTGATAGTGACTACACAGTAGTGGCTGGACATTGGGTATTGGGTAGGGACACTGGGGACACGTCCCTACCCAATTTTACGCCCCTGCTACTGAACATGAAACAGATAACTGTAATATATCTACCATAAACTTACTTTACTGTTGAGGACTTTTGTTTTTACCCTCTTGTGGACATAATATGAAACTACTCCCAGAATGACTGGGGATCTATCTTTCTATTTTCCGTGGAGGAAGCAGTGAAGTAAATGATTGCCAGCCTTATGTTACAGTGTTACTTGATTATCAGCATAGACTTTGAAACAACATGTTAGGACGCATATTTATAACTTTTTTCCCTGAAAAAATGTTTTAACTAAATATACGTAAACATACAAACAGTTTATTAATTCATTAAGTTTACATAACAAATTAAAAATAAAGATTGGAATAAAAAAGAAAATTGTGAAAAAAATATTTTTACTTTTTAAATTATGTCAAAACGTCACTTCCACTCTTGGTCGCGGCAGTAAACATGGCGCATGGCTAGTCCTTGTGTGCATTCAGTCCTGTAGGCTGTGAACTTTTCTTTTACAGATTGCAACCTTACTAATTTCGTTACTGTTGGGGCACAGGGTTTCTTGTGTAGGGCGCTGTGCTCTACAGGGTTTGACTGCGTTAAAGGTAAAGTCACGTTTTACTCCTGTGTTGCTGTAACGCGGCCCTAGCCACCATAGCTCCAAGTGCAAGCTAACATAGCATACAGTGCTAGCATACGGGCTAGTGTTTGCACGACCAGCTTTCATATAGTAAACATTTACAGGTGATTGCATTTGTATTTATTCGATACCAGCATAATTGATCAGTGTGATTTGACAAAGGTGGGGTACGCAGAACTTTACTAAAGGTACTTACTAACAGGTATGCGTTGACTGTCAGTTAATGCTAAATTGGTCGTTGAAAGTAGCTTACTGTTACTGCCATTGATTTTTCAATGGAAATGACACGTATTAAAGTTACTAATACCTACAGTTTTACGACTATCGACATAGCACTTCTATGTGTGTACCAATTAACCACTATTGTTTGTTTTTCCACATTAGGTAAGTTAACTAAATGTGATGGGCATTAATCTCTGAGGGTTTCTAAAGCATCTTTCTGAGGCTTTGTTTTCTGAGTGAAACAGTCAGTTTTTAGGTCAGACAGACGGTTATTTTTATTTCTCATGTCTCAATTATGCTGTAACACTTAATAGGGTAGAAGAGACGCACCGGCACAATGGGGCGACGTTCAACCTCCTCCACCAAGAGTGGGAAGTTTATGAATCCCACCGACCAGGCCAGTAAGTGCCGATCTTCCTGCAACTTCCTATAGTCAAAAGAATTATTTGATTCTCTCAGATATCACCAATATAATTAATCCTGCTTGTTTTTCCTTCCCGTATAGGAAAAGAGGCCAGGAAAAGGGAGCTGAAAAAGGTACTCACGACATGGATACATAAAGTTAACTCTGAATGTACTGTTTCGTATTAAATGTAATAGTATATTATCTTGTTCACAACACTTATCTTTTTCAATTAATAATTTAATTAGAACAAGAAACAGAGGATGATGGTGAGGGCAGCAGTACTGAAGATGAAGGATCCCAGACAGATCATCAGAGACATGGAGAAACTGGATGAAATGGGTAAGGGGTTGGACTTTTTAATGTAGTTGAGTAGAACTTTAATGAGTTCACTGCCCTTAGTAAACATGATATTGTGTTATAAACTGATATAATTTAATTTTAAAGGTGTGATGTGAGTTGAAATAAATTTCAGAATTCAAGGCTTTTTAGGGTGATTTCATTGTACTAATGTTCTCTTCATATGCTTATTTTTTTTGTAATTCCTCAAATAAATAACAGATGATCATCCAAATTAATGCTCTTCTTTAACTCATTCACAGAGTTCAACCCAGTGCAGCAGCCCTTGCTGAATGAGAAGGTATTGAGGGATAAGAGGAAGAAACTACGTGAGACATTTGAACGCATTGTGCGCTTATACGAGCGAGAGAATCCTGACACCTACAAGGAGCTTCGTAAACTGGAATTGGATTATGAAACCAAACGAGGGCAACTGGCTCTCTATTTTGACTCAGTCAAGGTTTGTTCATGTAATTCACGTTGTTTTGACTGTATTGTCAAAGTCTTGAATTGTCATTTTTGAGTAACTGATTTAGTAGATATGCTATTTAATCTTTGGTAGTCTGAGGTAAAACAATAAAATAATGGTCTCTTACTAACTGAATGATGTACTTGTGTACCTGAGTACTTAATGTTTTAGTGGCCCTGCATTGCAATGTGCTGTTAGTCTTAAGTATTTATGTTTTTCTTCCCAGAATGCAGAGTCAGTGGAGGTAGACAGTATTCCTTTACCAGATATGCCTCATGCTCCTTCTAATATCCACATCCAAGACATCCCACTGCCGGGGGCTCAACCTCCCTCCATACTGAAGAAGAACTCCGCCTTTGGGTAGGCAGTTATTTGCATATGTGTAAGGTTCTGCTGTTAATCCTGGTTTATAATGCTTGGTGAAGTTGGTAATCTTTTTTTTTTTTTTTTTATTTCTAGTTGTTTCCACAAATGATTAATAGTTAATTTGATATACATGCATATACATGCAGACCTCAGATCCCTAATTCACCACTGTGCCACACAGTAGTTCAGATAAGAGTGTGACCATTCCAGCTTGAAGTTATGAATGCACCTATAGCTATATAGTCAGTTGGTTAATGGCAGCATTTAATCATCAGTTCATGTTTATGGTTAACTCTGTGCATGGGTTTCAGGCTTCTGGCATACATTATGTACATGGGGCAATGACAGAACTATGTGATTAGCAATCGAACTGTGCATTTGTCCAGTAGTATGTGATTCTCCTTTGCTTGATGTTTAATCCAACCACACTTTTTGTTTTTAGTTTTCCCCACAGGATCTGTGTGTCTGTATTTCACTGTGCCCAGCATTTGATAAAGAGTTAATGTTGGAATTTATTGACACTAGTGAATACCAGGCCTATTCTTACTTGGTAGAGATTATTATCGAGCAGTGAACATATATGTTTATTGGGTACATGTTTTTGTGCATCTCTTGAATAAATACATTCCTATTTTATTAAAATCTCCTTACAGGTTTTATTCACTCTCTTTTTCAGTAAAGGGCCTCTGTCATCATCGTCTGGCCCTGTGTTGGCAACAGTACCAGGTGTTCCACGTTTACCTCCAGGGAAGAAGCCTCCTGGGCCCCCGCCTGGGCCCCCACCTCCACAAGTCCTTGCACTCTATGGCATTCCATCTCGACGTCCTTATGGCACAGAAACGGGTAACTCTTTAATGAGTGACCATGTCTGTGAAAGTGAATTCCTTTTAATAAGAAGAAAACTGGTGCCAGTTGTGTTACTAATTACAGTTGTTTCCTAAACAGAACCATCCATTCCTGGTTTTGAAAAGGATACTGGAATGGATCTGGGAAGAGATCGGGACAGTGGAAGTGAGAGTGATAGAGATCGAGATGATGTAGAAGATGATGACAGTGACTCTGAGGAGGACAGTGATGAAGAACGAGATGAAGGAGGAGATGGTGACCAGAGAATGAGTGTGGACAGGCTTGATGATGAGAGAGACAGAGAGGAGGACAGAGACAGAAGTGAAAGACATGCTGGTGAGTGTTCTTAGTGAAAACTTATTTTATTTGTGTGGGTATGGTTTCTGTTTTTATTCATTTATTCAACAAGATTTTAAAAAAATTATAATATTTAAAAATAATATTAAACCCTTTTGGTGCTGAAGTTTTTTGTTTGTATTTACTATTCTATTTGGATATCAAAAAGATGTCTGTTTCATTCAGTTATGTTGCTTGTTCCAATATTGTGACTTTGGCGGTTAAAAGGTTAACAGATTTAGGAAAACAACCTTTCCCATGTCCCACCTAATATTTAGCTTGGGTCTGATGTTTTTTTTTTGGGGTTTTTTATAGGTCGCAGTGTACGTTTCGCAGATATACCTGCAGAGGCACCCCATGATGGAAAACGGAAGAAAAAGAGACTAGTGAAGAAGACCAAAGCCATCACTCCTCTACAGGCCATGATGTTGAGGATGGCAGGTATTATAGTTTTGTAGTGTTATTGCCACACACATAATAAGCAAAGATACAAAATTTTTCTGACAATATGCTGCTGTGTTGTTTTTGTTCCCAGGTCAGTCAGTTCCTGAAGAAGAAGAGGAAGAGGAGGTAGAAGAAGAATACACAGATGAATCAGATGGTTCTGACATTGAGGACAGGGGGCCGCCAGGGGACAACCAGTCCCACCTTATGGCTGGTCAGCGTCTACCACCGTCTGCTGGACCAGTTGGACAGCAAGGGCCACCACATTTACAAGGTCCACCGATGACTGGTCCTCCACCGCTGGGTCCTCCCCCAGCTCCTCCAATGAGGCCCCCTGGGCCACCCTCTGGGCCACCACCCGGGCCACCACCTGGTTGGTTACATTTCTAACTTGGAGTACTATGCTTAAAGTCAGAATTAGATACTAGAGGAAATCCCAGAACTAGGGCTGGGCAAAAAGATCACAATACAAAGTGGTTGCCTGAACAATATCCTCTACATTGAAAGAGCAGCGTTTTCCAAGGGTATCAGTGTGGATTATTTGTCAAAATAACTGTTTCTTTAAATAAAGTAAAGTACCTCCCGACGGGTTATAGGTGAAGTTGAATTTTGAATGTTGAATTTTTCATATCATTCACAGCCAGAAGATATTGACTTATTAACTCAGTTTTTTGCCCTATGCATAACTGAGATGATGTATCGTGTTTTTCAGGTGCTCCTCCTTTCTTGAGGCCTCCTGGTATGCCTGGAGGTCTGAGGGGTCCCATGCCACGTCTTCTGCCCCCTGGCCCTCCCCCAGGTCGGCCCCCTGGCCCACCACCAGGTCCCCCTCCGGGCCTCCCACCTGGCCCTCCACCACGAGGACCCCCTCCAAGATTACCACCCCCAGGACCACCAGGTAGGTCTACATGTGCTCAGGGTGTACAGGGGAATGTGTGTATGTGCATTTACACATATGTGGCAATAATCAAACTTGTGAATCTGTTGTATATTTTATTGTATATATTGTTACAAGTGTATGGACACATGTTGGGCAGATGTGACAGCTCCAGTAACACTGTGCGAAAATGTATATATTTATTTCAAATCCAGTTACTGCTCATTTGTAGCAAAACTAAGTCACAAAATGATTTTTTTCTATGGAAAAAAGTCACTTTTTTTGAACGTCCTGTATAGATTTCTCATTGAAATACATCTGTCTCTGTGTCTTCTCAGGTATCCCACCTCCTCCCCCAAGGGCAGGGGGCCCCCAACGTCCACTTGCTCCACCTCTGTCACTCTTTCCTCCTCCTCTCAACTCCAATGTGCTCAGTGCTCCTCCCAACATTGTCCAACGACAGAAAGCCCCAGGATCCAACCAGGATGTGTCACAGAGCAACCTGCCACCCCCAGCCATGCCCATGCCTATGCGACCAGGTGTCATGCAGATGCCGCCTCCTCCAGGGACAGCTGCTGCCTCCACAGCCTCCAATCCAGGCAGCAATCCTGCTGGACACCATCATGCCACTATCGAAAAAAGAGCCAACATCACTTCTGTTGCAGCTGCAGGGGGGAGTTTGGCAGCAGGTGCTGGTGCTGGTGGGGCCACCATCTCTGCCAAGCCGCAGATTATCAATCCCAAGGCGGAGGTCACCCGTTTTGTGCCAACGGCACTGAGGGTGCGTAGGGACAAGAGCGGAGCAGTACCTGGAGCTGCAGCTGGGCCTCTGGAGAAGACACTGGGTGGTGCTGGTGGAAGGAGGGTTGATGAAAGCATGGGAGGGGGTCAGGTACAGAAACAGCAGGCAGCAGCTGCTCAAATGGTCAACCCAGCGCAGATGGGTGCTGTGTCTCAGCCCAACATGAAGACTAAGGACCAGGTGTATGAAGCCTTTATGAGGGAGATGGAGGGACTTCTCTGAAACTCCAGAGGGTATTGCAGGGAAATAATCAGCTGTGTGCTCTGAATTAAAGGAGTGCATATTTCAAAAGGTTTCTTTGCAGAGTCATTGTAATTTTAAGGCAATCTGCTACACCCATGTCTCAGAAAATTGGTATGGCTACTTTATTCTCAGCAGTTATGTCTTCATTTTATTTGGAGTATTATTTGTGACAAGAAAGAGAATGTGAATTTGACATTCACAATACCATTAATATATCATTGGTTTCTTTCTCAGTAGGCAATTCATATATTGAACACATACAATGCTCTGCACTGAAAGTAATATTGCACGACTAAGTGCTTTAGTTCTCTTTGTTCTTTTGTCCTTCCTGTTTTCCCTCCAGACAGCTCTTATCATTTGGTGTGATGAGTAAAGGCATTTTTTATGATTGTATGATGTCAGTTGTTTATTTTATTAGTGATATCTTAAAGATGTGACATGAAAACAAACCTGTTGAATGTTGGCAAAACACATCTGACCCTATTAGTTCTATAGCCCAATAAATGCTTAAATTGTTTTTAACTCCAGTTTCTTTCTTTCTTTCTTTCTTTAAAAGTACTTTTATAGTGTAGTTGTATCATTTAAGTTCACCAATCGTCATTGTTATAATTTAGTTTAACTTGGGGGGGAAAAAAAAAAAAAAAGACTGGTTTACCCATTAAACTACATGTAACGATACGCATGCATTTAAAACAGCAAATCCCATGATGAATTGCGGCTCGAGTTTCGAGCTATTTCCGCATCTGCGCAATGGGAAACTGACGACACGTTGGGGCGAACAGCATGGAGGACGACTCTGAGAAAAGCGTGAAGCAAAATACGGATAAACCGCTCGACGACTCGAGTAGCGACGATGATATTAATCACATTAATAGTGGAGGAAGTGTGGAAGTAGTGAAGACCTTCAAGGACCTGGTAGGTTTTTCACAGACAAACGGACTCGTCCACCAAGATAAATAAGCTGTAGCATAGCTCTTTAAAATAGCCGAAGTAAGCCAGCGTCATATCTGGATGCTGTTTAACCGAAGGAATGTGTCTGCCATGTGATTACATTTAAAGAAAATTTTATATTTGTATTTAATTATTGTCAATCTCGTATAAATGTCCTCACCGGCCCGGTTTGTTTGGTGTCGGCAGGGAGTCACTGAGGTTCTCTGCGAGGCTTGTGATCAGCTGGGATGGAAGAATCCAACAAAGATTCAGATAGAAGCTATACCTGTAGCTCTGCAAGGTAAGATACCACAGAAACCTCGATATATCAGCCTATCTCATTAAAGGAAAAACACCGAGACAGATAGGGCTATTGCTGTTTTCTGTTGAGTTTGCTAAAAGTGCTGCATGGGTAATAACCGATGTGGGACACCTTCTCAGTTGCAAGTACAGTAACAAAGTACATAAAGCAAAATACCAAGTGCAACTGATCAACTCAACTGCGGGTCTTAAATACTTGTGCTTTGAGTGTTTCTATTTTACTGTATAATTGCACTCCACTACATCTCAGAGGTAAGTATTACACTTGTTACTCCACTATATTGGTCTTTACATGGTTAATTATCAGTCACTTTTTGGATTACAGTTTTTCAAACTGCTTCTGTCTAATGAAAATCATGTATGTATACATGTGTTGGTATCAATATTTGCAAGAAACCAAAGGATTAAGTGTTCCCTCTATACTGAAGAAGTTCTTATTCTTAAGCTAAATGTACTCTTTAAAAACACTTGCTAGTTGAAAGAGCACTAGAGGGATACTTATATTTACATTTTATTTACACTTGAACCGTACCCCATACAAAGTGTTTCCTTAGTTTACTGAGCTTTGAAAAACTGTGTTGTATTAGCTACAAACTTCATTGGGGCCATAATTCTTCACAATGACTAATTCAAGTTTTCATTCTTAAAGTGTGTTTTTCAGTACTTGCACACTTTGTACATGAGTAAGAATTTGATAGCAGAACACTTAGTTTTAGTAGAATATGCTCAAATACAGGATGTAAATACTTTTACTACCTCTGTAAATACCACAGAGTTGATTTGTTTTTATAATTGTGCATCTAAATAATGTTGTTGTTATTGCTTTATTGCATTACATGATATATACGGTGGCCTCTGGGTTGCATCTCCAGTTCTTATGATAATATGGTCCTTTTGGCTTCAGTTTACCCCTGACCTCCAGTTCACACTGGAATTGTGTACAGCTGTGTGTAGAGGCTGGGATGAGAATTGCTGCCTCCAAATCTGAGTCCATGGTTCTTAGCTGAAGTGAGGTGCAGTGCCTGAGTTGGGGATTAGTTGAAGTATTTCTGTCTTGTTCACAAGTGAGAAGCAGGTGACAGATGAATGTGGATGTGGATATGACGGTTAATTTTGGTTAAGGGGGAGCTGTAGTTGGAGACCAAAAGAATGAGATTACAGATATGACTGGTGGAAGTAGGTTCCCTCTGCAGGGAGGCTGGGCTTGTTTTGAGGAGGTCAGTCATCCAGGAGGGGTTCAGTAGAGCCAGTGCCCTTCAGCATTAAGAGGAGCTAGTTGAGGTGACTCTTGGACCTCGTGAGAATGGTTCCTTAATCCCACCCCAATGCAGTGTTTCAGTCACGTCCAAGTGGGAGGATGACCAGGCAGAAAGCGGTGGTGGCTGGGGAAAAGAGGGTCTGCTGCTCCTGCAGTCAGGACCTGGATAAGCATCGGGGGATGAATAGATATTCCAGACTGTCACGTAGATGGTTATTACTCTAGCATTTTTTGTTTTTATGTAACTTAAAGATTTTGGGACATTTACCTATTGTTGATTATATTCTACTAGATTAGATCTGATTAGATTAGATTAGATTAGACTAGATAGAACTTTATTGATACCTTGGGCAAAACCTTTAGGAAATTAAGGTCCCAGTAGCAGCACAACACTGAATGCATACATATAAGAAATATTACAAGACAAAAATGAATATATAAAAACATTAATGAAAAACAGGTAATTGTACATTAGAAAGTACTAGTAGAAATGAATAATAAAAGATTCATAAATAAGTAATTATGTTGTAATATTATAATATGGTTTGGACATTTACAGAGTTAGTGAGATAGTGAATATCTTGGTAGAAGGATGCTGAGGTTGGACCTGCCAGGCAGGAGGTGCAGAGGAAGTCCCAAGACCAGACTGAAGATGATTTCTGTGTGTGTGTGTATCAGTAATTATAATAGTAGTCACTACAACAATATATAAGTATGTAAGTAATAGTGGTAGTAGTAATAAAAAATGAATAAATTAAGCAATAACAAAACTAACAACAAAGAAACAAACATTGCACACTGGATACAATGAACAATGTTGCACAACATAAACTGCACAGATACTGTTGAGGGTCTAAGTTTTATAGTAATCTGTGCTTTTCATTCATCTGCAGGAAGGGACGTCATTGGCCTGGCAGAAACTGGTTCCGGAAAAACTGGTGCCTTTGCTCTCCCCATACTCCAGACCCTGCTGGCATCTCCACAAAGGCTTCACACTCTGGTCTTAACTCCCACCCGAGAATTGGCATTTCAGATCTCTGAGCAGTTCGAGGCCCTGGGCTCAAGCATCGGTGTTAAGTGTGGTATGCATCTGTTTCAACTGAACTGGTTTGGAGAATGCATATTCCAGTTCTGTGGCTGAGATCTGTCTCATTTCTTTTGCAGCTGTCGTAGTTGGAGGAATTGATATGATGTCCCAGTCCTTGGTGCTGGCAAAAAAACCTCATATTGTTATAGGTAAGACCCAAAAAGACAGCAGAAAATTCAAAAAACATGTGACGCCTCAATTGAATTTCTGATCGATGTTCTGAGTGAAGAGGAAACCATTCTGTTCATGTTGTCATTTTTTTCTGTTGAACAAATGAAATGCTTGCCATGTTTTGAGTGTCAAGTAGTTAAATTGACTCATAATTACAGCATCAAAGTGAGCAAAAGTGAGTGAATCAAATGTGTTTACAGCCACCCCTGGCCGGTTGATAGACCACCTGGAAAACACAAAAGGCTTCTCCCTACGAGCTCTGAAGTTCTTGGTCATGGATGAAGCGGACAGAATCCTCAACATGGACTTTGAGACTGAGGTGTGTGGTTCAGAACTCTGAGTGATTATTGTTAAAGGCCAATAGAAATTGCACTCATTAACATCACATACCTCTATATACTGGTTTATTACCCCGCCCCCTGAAGGGGAGGCAAGGGTATTGTTTTTGGTTCATTTTTTTGTCTGTTTGTTTGTGTTTGTTTGTCAGCAACTTTACACAATAACTACAGGGCCAATTTCCATGAAATTTTCAGGAAAGGTGTGAGGTGGTCCACAATAGATCTCATTAAATTTTGGTGAATGCAGGTCAAAGGTCAATGTCACCAAAAATGTGTTTTCCCAATGATAAGAGATAGGGCAAATCAGGTAAAACGTTTGCAAGAGGCGGGGTTTGTTGTGCCTGGCACCACTTGTTCTGTAATTTTTTAATGTTAAATATGAACACACATGTCTAACGCCGGGTATTTTAACTCTGACAATGCTTTCCTGTCTGTTCAGGTGGATAAAATCTTAAAAGTGATTCCCAGAGACAGACGCACCTTCCTATTCTCTGCCACCATGACTAAAAAGGTAACAACAACTATTAAAAGATGATCTGTGAGGCAGCAGAAGACCCCCAGTGTTTATGTCATTTTTGTCATACTTTATATTGTGTGGTGTTTGTGACTGACTGATTGGTGACTAATGCTGCAAAAACTAATAAGCACAAGAGCCTTATACCATGTAAAATAATGCACTTGTTCACGGGTTCACAGGTCCAGAAACTACAGAGAGCAGCTCTAAAAGACCCTGTCAAGTGTGCAGTGTCGACCAAATACTCCACAGTAGACAAACTGCAGCAGTACTACATCTTCATTCCATCCAAATACAAGGTTGGGCATATAAAGATTTGTATTGCATTTTTTGGTATAATATTTGAGATGGCATCCTGCTGGCTGCCGCTCTTCTGTTTAACAAAGTGATGCTTGTATTTATGTTAAGTAGTATTTCATGTCTATGTGTTGCTGTTTTCTGATAGGACTGTTACCTGGTATCCATCCTGAATGAGCTGGCTGGAAACTCCTTTATGATTTTCTGCAGCACATGTAACAATGCCCAGCGGGTGGCACTGTTGTTAAGGAATCTCGGTATCACCGCCATCCCTCTGCATGGCCAGATGAGTCAGGTAGAGTTTTAGAGCAAATTATGCACACACTCCATTCTAAGCTCTCAGACTTCACACAAACCAGCAATATTTGTAAAGTTTTGTCATTGTTAAACATAAATACCATAGAATGTTTTGGACAACAAGCAACAGATGCACATAACTGCATTACCTTCAGTGTTATACAATAAAAAATTTTAAAAAAGGACTCAGTTTTTGTTAGGTCCTCTTAAAATTCAGTTTTAATTCAGCCTTTATTTACCCTCAGAAAGTGATGAGGTAGAAGATTTATTTGGAATGTAACTGATAATACATAGTGATAAAATGATGACGAGGACTTTCAGAGAACACCAAAACTTAACAAGTACAACAGCAACAAAACACTTGGGTAAACAATGAAAATCACTATGAAAGAAACACAAAAAAATAAAGGATGTAGTTAAAATTTAAGGCAAATTGATCACCAAAATCAACAATAATTAAAAGTAATATAAGCAACTTCAGGAAGAATGGAGGAAGAAAAGTGCAATTTAGTTAAATATATTTTTTCTCTCAGTATTCTTTTGAAGTGTTTGATAAAGATCATCAATGCAGTTCTATGTTGAATCCACTAGGTGTTACAAAGCTCCATTTGGTCTAGATGAGCTAAACCTCCCTCTGTTTCTGTCCTTCAGCAGTACACATATATCTCACCAAATCTGACATGAAAGAACTCATTACTATGCACACCTGAGCAACAAATGTTAGTTATTCAGTAGTAAAATAACATTTATGGATTTAAAATAATGTGAATACATAGTATAAATGGACAAAATGGAAAAGCACTTCATTTAAATGTGAACATCAGCTTTAAAAGCTCCTCTACTTCATACAAGCTGTCTTTTAAATACTATATTTACACTGTTTTTCAGAATAAACGTCTAGGAGCACTCAACAAGTTCAAATCCAAGTCTCGATCAGTGCTGCTGGCGACCGACGTGGCCTCAAGAGGCCTGGACATCCCGCATGTCGATTGTGTCATCAACTACGACATCCCCACTCACTCCAAGGTACAGTCCCACGGTGCCATTTAATCATGCTGCTGTTGTGATGCTTTTTATTAGCACTGCTGATCTGATTTGAATGGATCTGCTCTCATAGGACTACATCCACAGAGTTGGCCGAACAGCCAGAGCTGGGCGCTCCGGGAAATCGATCACTTTTGTTACACAGTAAGAGCTGCCTCTTTACTACGCTTCGGCTTTAATAACTTGTCAAATATGTTCATGTTTATGGGCTTTTTCTAATGTGATGCTTAAATGATGATGATGCTCTGCCAACTTTATTTTAGTTGGTGGCTGAAGTTAAGTTTTATTTATTTGTTTCCTCAGCCCCCTGTTGTTTAGTTATATTCTCTGTTTTTTTATATATATATATATATATGCTATATATAGTTACATTCTATTTTTAAATTTTTTTTTTTTTTACTGTTTCTTGTTGCACAATGGGCCATAGAGTTAGGCAGTTTCAGTCTTCTGTATGCACCGTACACATGGCAAAACTAACAATAACGCTGACTTTGACATTAAAAGGTAGTTTGCAGCCATTTACTGATACATCTTGTTGTCTTAGATATGACGTGGAGCTTTTCCAGCGAATTGAAACCCTGATTGGGAAGAAACTTCCAGCCTTCCCAACCCAGGAGGATGAAGTGATGATGCTCGTGGAAAGAGTGAGCGAGGCCCAGAGGTTTGCCAGGCTGGTAAGTCATCTTTACTCTGTGATCACAAGTAAATGATGATAATTGAATGTGGGAGTGGGGGCAGCAGGAGAATGATGGGTTAGCTATTTGATTTAATAAGCATGTGGGAGTCATTTCTATTTTTGTTCTGGAATGTTATAATAGGACTGTATACGAATACATAATCAGCTGAGAAAATCTATTTCCTCAGGAAATGAAGGAGCAAGGAGAGAAGAGGAAAAGGCCCAAAGGAGGTGACGGAGATGATGACACAGAGCAAGCAAGCGGTGTGAGGAAGAAAGTGAAAGGTGGTTCAGGGGGAGGAGGAGGAGGAGGAGGAGGGAAGAAGAGGGGTGGAGGAGCTTGGAGAGGCGGACGCTAAAACCTCCTACATTAACAGACTGTTCACAACCACAACATAAAATGCCTCTCCTGCTTTTGATGTAAAACTCAATCACGACGACATGTTTTCCAGCATTTAGTACAGAAGAACCCTATTTAATTACTGAAAACATGTTTTTTTGCCCCAATGTGACATTTTTTCCCATTTGTAATAAAATGCAACTGAAAAACCAAGGCTTATATTTGTGGTTGGATGATGTATGATTGCGTGAGTTGTGCTGGCTGCTGTCACTTCCAGGCAGAAGGGGATCCGAATAATTAAACTTATGATAAATAATGCATAAAACTGTTATGAAAGTTAATTAGGATAAAGGTAGGTAGGTGAAAATTTTACTACAGAAAGAAGAGAAATGTCAAGCTGTTTACAAAACCTCAAGTTATGTGCAATGTAGAGAAGCAACAGTTAGCATATGAATTGCTCCTTATTTCATGCATGCTATTGGTTTGCAGCAAATTGGGGGGTTGGTTGGTTCCATCCAATAGTGGAGAAGGGGAGAGAAAGACCGCAAAGTGAGAGCCCAATTGTCTCCAGCCTGCATGTAGTGGGTGTGTGCAGTGCATAGATATTTGTGGGATAGATGTTAAAAAAAAGCGTCCTCTGCGTATTGCCTCTACAAATTGCTTAATATTGTAGAATGCATGGATCCGCAGGGTTTCTGACGGGCTTTAACAGACGGGAAGCGCATTTCTGTTCAGTGGATAGTCTCAGGGTGTCACGGTGTGGCGTATCGATCTGCGTGGTCAGTTTCTATGTGGGCACATCGTAGGCGGGAGCAGCAGCAGCAGCAGCGGTCAAGTGTGCTCGGTTTAGGAGGGGCCCAGTGTAGAGGCAGCTCGTGCCCGACTGTGGTGCATACCAAAGCCCAAATACATGCCTGCATTTCAATTGTGTGTAGCAGCTAGTTGCATACAGGGTCATACCAGGGGTGGACTGGACTTGGACTGGCTTGCTGAACCCGATCGGACCTCTGCTTCGCTGACAACACCAGGTGAGTGGGATGGTCGTCAGCGCGAGGACAGGGGGACAGGCAGCCGCGTGCCGCTGAGCGTGAATGAACGGAGGGGACGGGTCGCTAATAGTTTGACCGTAGTTATTATTTGCTCCTAAGTCATCATTTCAAGTAGCGGTACACTCCTATTCATAGGTAAGATAACATGTAGTGTACATATGCTGACATTTTTACTGAAATTTACAATTAATAACCAAAACGTAAACTTCACTGGCTGCCTACAATAGCTGTTGTTAAGCTAGCTATTTTTGTTTTGGAGTTAAGAATTTGCATATTTTTCTGTCTAATTGGTTTGCCATTTTAATTATTCTCCTGATGATGTGTTAACTTTTAACTACGTTCCTTTTCATTTGTCATTATGTCACATCTCTGTTAGCCTAGTTTACAGTGTATCAATTGCGCACTTTTATTATCGTAGTCTAACGTTTCTAATGAGGACTTCAGCACCAAGTTTTCTGCCACTGTTGTGCATTCGGTCTGTGCTTTTTGGGGAATTGCCAATGCACGGTCATGGTATCTGTTGTACAAGCGCCCTAAATATCCAAATGATTGTTGCAGATATCGTCGTAACGACGTAGATATGTGTCACAGAGGTTTATTTTCTACACTGCGGTGTTTTTTAGAAGAAAAAGGGGGAGGTTGCTGTGTGCCATTCACGACGTCCTTTCGTCCCGTTCGCTGTAGCCTACGCAGTATGCGCATTACTGTGGCACAGACCCATTCACGGGGAAGTCATCCAGGGACTATCAGAACTACACTAAATACTGTTAAAGATGGCTCCAACTTCAGCTCTAATCATTCTCCGTACTCCTAATATCAAGAACTATGCGTCTTATGACTGATAATCAGCATATTACATTATTATATCATGCAAGCCCTCTAGTGCTTCACTTTAATTCAAGTCCGTTATTTACAACTTAAATTACAAAGTGATTCGACTGTCTGTAATGAGATTTACAGAAGTACACTCTAGCTCAGTAGACAAAATATTAGTAAAAAAACAAACAAACATATAACTTAATGAGAAACCTTGTAGAGTATGTGTACCGATCACAGAGGGAGATGCAAACAGGTGACAAATAAAAGGAAAACATGATGGGATGTTCTCTCTCAGTATGATTATGTCCCCATGCATTGAGTGTGAATGATTACTGAATGGTATTTTACAAGTGTGAAAATTGTGTTAATCATATGCCTTGGTCTTCACTGAACAGGGATGGGAGATTTTTTTTTTTATCGATGTGTCAGACAGCACTCTAAGTTAATCATCAAGACACAAAATGAAAGGTTTTTAGAACAGTGGTTTTCCATCCCTCCTGTAGAGCTCAGAGGCTTTTACAGTTAATGCCAAAGTACACTGAAGCTGGCTTAGTGGTCCACCACTTTATTAAAACATGTTATGTTGCCTTTTGATTTGTCTTCAGTTTGTATGTACAGTAAAAGGCTGTTATGGAGTTTTGAAATACATATGAGTACCGACTTCTGTGCCCCTGTCTGATCCAGGTGGCCGTGTTGCTCTGGTAAACACCAGGTAAGATGTCTCATCGGAGTGGGCAAGAGGACCCAGAGCGGTACCTGTTTGTGGACCGGGCTGTTGTGTACAACCCAGCTACGCAGGCTGACTGGACCGCCAAGAAGTTGGTGTGGGTCCCCTCAGAGCGCCATGGCTTTGAGGCTGCAAGTGTCCGTGAGGAGCGTGGTGAGGAGGTGCTAGTGGAACTTGCAGAGAATGGTAAGAAGGTTGTGATCAACAAGGATGACATCCAGAAGATGAACCCCCCCAAGTTTAGCAAAGTGGAAGATATGGCTGAGCTGACCTGTCTGAATGAGGCATCTGTCCTGCACAACCTGAAGGACCGCTACTACTCTGGACTCATATATGTGAGTAATTTCAGATATTGTTGGACAATCAGTACTGATTTTTACATGTGTTAATCATATTTTCTGCTTGTTATTACTGCATAATTATGGGTAATGTTCCTCTATCTAAGATTATTCTTAAATTGTTTGCATTGTATCCTGTGAACTTTGCAGCATGAAAAGTGAGACATTTTTCTGTCCTTGAGCACATAGGGCATTTAGCTTTTTGCTGTTCTGAGTGAACGGTGACCACACACACATATATGTACACAGTATGAGTGACAGACCTCTCTAGTCTTTTAACCATTGCCAGACTTTCCCCCCACAGGGTCATAGACTGTTACCTTCCCCCATGGTGCTCACCTCAGCTAAAGTCATACCTCTTTCATAAACACTGCTGATTCCAGTTTGTTTGTCAAGCTCAGCACTCCTAGTGGTGAACCTTGTTTGATCACAGAGTTGCCTCGACCTCTGTGGCAGTCCCACTGAGTAAGACTAAACACTTTTGGCCAAAATGTGGGGTAAGAGACAAGGATTTTTATCATTCTGCCTCCTCAGCTTCCCCTTGGAGTCTTGATGTTATGTTCATTTGGAAATGCTGTTTACAAGCCTAAAGGTGGAAATCAGTGGAAAAAATGACAACAGTGCCATTTTCTAAAAGCTCACCTTAAATATAAACCTTATGCAACACCTTTGAGCCACATTAAAATGCACCCAAATATGTTTGAAATAAATTTTTCCCCCAATATTTTTTTTTCATTTATTCTCTATCACCAGTTATTTGCTTGTCTCCTTCATTGAGCTTATTGTGTGAATTTTTCATATTCAATAGACATATCTTAATTCATCAGACTTATTTATAGTGGTCTGCATCTCTGCCTTGCTACTGTCCTCCCTGTAATCCAATTTCAGTACAGATGCTCTGAGATGTTCTACTTGCAATCATGACCCATTTAGTGACATGTTTTCCAGGAATAGAATATGGGTTGGTGATCACCTGAGAGTCTCTGATTCAGGGCTTGCACAGGCGACTGTTGCACTTGCGATTTATGAAACAATCACCACAGATTCTCAGCTGAAGTGTGTTCCACCGTAAATGTTAATATGTGACTTAACATGTGAACAGAATATAGCTCAGAAATGGCAGAAAGTTGAAAGGTAAGCGGGACCTTCAGTTTAGTGAGTCTTGTCATGTTCAGTGAATGTGAAAGTCAGTTCTAAATTGGAACAAAAACCCCAAAAACAGCCTACATGCTTTGAATTGACAGATGAGTTCCCTCCACAGTTCCCCTTCATTTTCTCTCTCATACCATAGTGTCATGGTTTCTAGTTTTCGTGGTTCAGAATTGGCTTTGGAGCTTGTTAATTTGCCTCTTGGCTAAACGAAATTGAAAACATGTGTCTGGCTGTGTTGGTTTTCTATCAGGAAGAATTTTTTCCTGTTCAACTTGCTGTTAGAAGAAGAAACCCCCTATGTTCTGAACTTTTCTCAGTGTATTTGACTAACCCCCCAGAGCTCTGCTATATCTACTGCAGACATATTATAATGCCTTCCCCAGGCTGTGTTCTTAGCTGAGGTGCCTGGGAAGACCTCCAAATCTGAACATAACATACTCTGTAACAGTATGCTAGAAGTTGAAGCCACATGGTTCATACAAATCTTTCAAAGGAACATTTTTAAAATTTGCATGCAACAGTAAATACACAAATGTGGCAACTAAAAGCTTAAGGCTACCTCTGCATTTTTTGGCCAGATGTTTGCGCAGGGTTTTTGTAACTCACAGTATGCTGGCATTTTCTGTGGCCCTTTGCCGATCTGATGTCTCTGTCTGTGTGAAGTCACTCAGCCTTTTAGGCCAACTCATTAATTGTAGCAGCTTTCTATGTGTTAGG
The DNA here is from genome assembly GCA_037367295.1 of Apogon hyalosoma. Lineage (NCBI taxonomy): Eukaryota > Metazoa > Chordata > Actinopteri > Kurtiformes > Apogonidae > Apogon > Apogon hyalosoma. Next base: position 3,887,223 of record JAPQRP010000029.1, read on the forward strand.
TGGTAAGTCACAAACCACAGTACTACACACTGGACTACGACACACTAGCAGGGCTACAAGCGGGCCTTTGTGTCGTTAGATAAGCCTCAGCTGTCAGAAAGCCTCAGCATTCTTCCATGGCAAAAAGATCGTCCGTCTGTCTGTCTCCTGCCGCCCACTTCAGCTCTGCTGCTGCTCAGTGTCCATCCTATCTTCACCACCTCTCTTTTTCCCACACTCCCTCTCTCCTGGCTCACTTGTGCATCCATGACATGAACTTTCTGTTATTCTTTACTTTATCCATTGCTATTTAGTGTGTTTTGTCTATTTCTATGGTTGAAATGCTTAGATGCATACAAGCCAAACTTGTTCTCTTGTTCTCCTCCAAACTTTTTTGTTTTCCAACACTGTAATTGCTGCAGGCAAAGCTGCACAGGAAAGTTAAAAGAAAAATGCACTGTCATGCTCAGTCTCATATCCCTGTATTTCAGAGAGTTATTTTCTCTGAAGTCTGAAATACTGCTCCTTCTGCTGATTTTTGTTTGAATTAAAGTCACATGTGCCTTGTCTTTCTGCAGGACATTAAGGTCTGACGTAACTTGGTGCATTTTATGACTGGATTTTTTTGACGTTCTGTTTGCACTTCATGCAACTGATTTTGAACAGAAGCATGAACTCCCCACTTGTACAAAATGTTTTTTTTTTTTTACTAAATACCTCTGATAATGCTGCATACTGGATTCTTAATGGACTGCAGTTTTTATTTTAAGCTACTGGCCATCCTTGTTTAAAATTTACAGAGCACAAGGTGTCAGCCCATTAAAACAGTAGAATCGCAGAAGGCATCCTGCTGTCGACGCGATCTGATACTGTGCACCACAGTGTATTGATCATATTTCACAAGCCAAGTCTGAAGCATTTGTTAGCTTTGTTATGAAAACAGCAGAGTACAGTGCTGCCAGGGGGTGGGTGACTGGTCAAGGTCTCCTGTTCTCATCACAGATCAATGGCACCAAGGTTCCCTCTGCACCCAGAGTACCCTGACCAGCCTCTGGAGAACAGAATGGTCTTTCCATGCAAGCACGCTGCCTGACTGATCAGAGATGGCAGATGGGGTCGGCTGTTTTGTCTGCTGTTGCCTCTGTTGCTCAGCTGTTACTAGGCCACGACATCCCCTCCCCTGGATCTTATTACACAGTGGAAATATCACCTTCTCTTTCCTGGACTGGGCATGGTGGCTTGGCTGACAGTATTAAGTTAGTCCTGTGAGCTGCTAGTTGGCTATAGAGGTAGTAAATGTCTCTTAACCTGAGATGTTTAGTAGTGCAGGATTGTTACAATAACCTCTATGGTGGTATTAACTGCAGTACATCTAAAAAAAAAAAAAAAGGCTTCATCAGAGTCACATGAAACTAATGCAGTATTTCGTCATCTGTTCTTTATCTAAGAGTAGCCAGCTTATAACATGTCTTACGCTATTTTAACTAGAGCGACTATGATTTTGTGGGGCAGATATTGTAGTAATACACATTACTACATATCAAAGAGAATGACAAGTTTATATTTGCAATAAAATTAAAATTTTAGGGTCAAAATTTAGAATAAAACAAATTTCACAACAGACACACAGCAGTTAGTTGAACTCTCCTTTAGCATATGTCTAATTAAAGGGGTCATTTTGCTAAACCCACTTTTATTAGTCTTTGGTACATTTATTTGTGTGTTTGGGGACCCTAATAGTTCAAAAAGTTAGAATTTTAACCTCCAGGTGCTGCAAAGCTATCTTTCTATTGATTTTGGCAAAAATCGAGTGGATTTTTACAACTCATTTTAAGTCCTGCATAATTTGTCATATCTATAATTAGTTACGTTATGACATTTGCACATACAAGGTCAAGACTTCCGATGAACATTTCTCCAAGTACAACATAATTGCTTATCAGCAGCAGTGGTTGTAGTCCATACTGAAAATATGTCCAAACTTCGAGCCGATTACCTAAAATGTTCAGTTGTTGGTTGAACGGGACAGAGCAGCACAGCCAATAACCTGAAGGGGGTGGGGCATGAAGTGGCTCATGTGCATTTAAAGGGCCAGTGCTCAAAATGAGCTTTCTGGTGTCATTACTCAGAAATAGAGTTGAAGATGGACCCGTGGAGTTGAATTAATTAAGACCTAAGCATAGCATTTACAGTTTATGTAGACCATAGGGAAATGTTTTAAAATGCATAATTCCATTTAAAAAAGCAAAATATTACTCCTTTAAAAGAGAGCCTTGGAAATGCAGGGTACTCTCAGCCCACTTTATACAACAGATAAATAAGCAAATGATCTCCTAGAATGTAAAGTGCATCATGTCAAAATAAAACTGAATTTGTTCTGATATTGACTTGTACTAAGATTGTGAGGCAGAAAGCAGAGTTGCTCAAACAACATAGGAGCCAAAGTGATGCATTGTAAAATGCATGTAGTTTCTCAGATAAAATTTTTTAGATAAATTAAACTTACAACAGTGATAATTGTAAGAAAGGGTGACTATTGACCCGTAAGCTCAAATTTAATTGATGTCTTGTTGTAACCAAATGAAATATGCAAGATGCAGTAAGTTACAAGCCCTGTTAGTGGTGTGGGACAGTCCCTGTTGCCCTTTTCGACCTGAGTGCACTACCTGTCGAATGTCATCAGCTGCTGGAACCAAAGAGAACAGAACAGACCCTCTATTTATAGCATCTCCAGTATTCAGATAAAGCAGATAAGGGGAAATGAATTTTTCATTAGCTTTGAAAAGAAGAGTGGAGAGTTACAATTTCAGCAGGCTCTCCTCGTCTCTCTCTCAACTCCCCTCCCCTCAGGTGAGGAGCAATTTACAGGATGGCTGAGAACACGGTTCAGTGTTTGTTAGACTTTTCAGGTGGATTGGACCTGTGGGACCTGTCACCCAGATCACTGCTCCACTCCTCAGTTCTGTCTGATTCTTTCTCCTTACCCACTTTTTTGCCGTTTGTTTTTTCTATATCAGCAGCAACCAGGCAGCATCAGTGCTGACTTAGGATTCAGACAGAGCTGTTACATAATGGCTACAGTATGCTGTCTGCTCTCTGGGGCAACTTCATCATCTACAGCTGCTGAGTCATTCGTGTCATGGTGCCTCTCATTTGACCTTGAATGTAGTTTTAATTATGAAGCTGATGACATGATGTTTCATACTGTGATATGGATTGAACATTATAAAACATTATTTCTAGACATATTACGTTTTTCATGTTATTGGCATTATGGTATTTTAGCACAGTTTTCAGAGGGTATTTTCCTTGTCCTCATTTTCCCTTTTTTCTTATTTTGTCTTGAATATCACTGCAGATTGTATGTATAGTCTAAAAAGGAGACAGAACAAACAAACACGTCTGTCTCTCTGACCTTGAAGTAAAGCCAGCTGCCTCTGATCCTGGGGCCTCCAGCCAGGGTTGACAGCTTTTAACATCAGTCATAGTCATGTTTGTATGAGATATGTGTACTGTATCTGTTTCACTGGTGGAGGTCTACATCTGATTGATTGTGTGACTTATCTTGGGCAATTTTGAAAAAAATATACTGCTAAACAATTGTGCTGTTAGAAAGGAAGATGACAGTGATGAAAGTCATATACTAGTGTTAAGTAGCAGTTACCTTGTCCCCTGTGTTGTCTATAGGAGGAATGCAAAGCCCCTTATAGCTTCTGCAGAAGGAGAAAGAGCAGTAGCCCAAGCAGGGCCTCACATTCATTCTTGGTTGCCTTGCTGCCTGGTGGATTCAGCCTACAGCATAGCTGAGGACTGTTCATACCACACACTCTCTAGGGAGAGATCTCCAGGCTAATTACACAGCCAAATGTAACACCACATGTCAGAAAGTAGGCTAAACATTTGCAAGCTATTTTTTGGAATTCTGTAATATTCATTATTGTGTCAAATGTGTCATATCAGAAATCTTAGAGTGGTATAATTATTGGTATAATTAGTATTTCTGAAGTATGATGAATATTTTTAGAATAAGATATGTAAAAAATACTAGGTTAATGGTATACTGTGTACTTTGTTGACAATGTACTTTAATTATATCAAATACTTCCATTAATTAGTCTATTGTATAATTTATATTCCTCTTATATTAAGGTGTTGTTACTGGCAATATGTTTTTGTTACCTGCTTATGGACAATAACTGAAAAAGAGCAATTTCTACTTTAACATATTAGCATATTGTATTATTCTAATAGTGATTTTAATCATTATGCACTATTCCAATAAATAAATCATATATAGGTCCATTTCATTTGGTTGTCTGTCAGTAACATCACTCCCTTTACTTACATGTCTAACATTACTATTTGCTGCTATTTCTTTACTATTAAAAGACATGACATGGATATGTCATTTTAATGCATAGTTTTAATTCATTACCTTGTCAGTAAACATGTAAGCAGTAAGCATGAGTCATGTCAGATACACTGTCTTCAGTGACATGAATATTTGCACTTTACAGTGCTGCCTACTACTGCATTTTTTTGTTATGTTTTTTGATTGAGAGACCCCAAGTGGCAAAAATTACACATTGTGTTTTACTCTTAAAAGCACCTTTTGCTGTTTCATAAGAAACGGTCATCTGTTTTGTGTTCAGTTTTCATTGTCTGGTTCAATCAGTTTCCCTTGTGTTTGGAACTGAATTGTCTATCAGTTACAATGATATATGATATGATATATGATATGATGTAATATATAGTTTATTGTCATTTCACACAAACATCATGGATGCACTGCAGAAACGAAATATCGATGCACAGTCAACATGAATAAAAAACATGATTAAAAACAGATTAAATAAATACTAAAATACTGATGTAAAAAGAAAGTGCATCTGGTGACATAAAATACTATAAAAACAGGATGATAAATAGATACTTAAAATAATTATTGCACATATAAATAGAAATGTCACTTCACAGTAATTGCACATTCCCTATTTAAAGTGCTTATTTAACAGTCGGATGGCGGTTGGGACAAAACTCTTTTTAAATCTTGCTGTTCTGCACTTGTGGCTGTGATACCTTCTGCCTGAAGGCAGGAGAGAAAAAAGTTCGGAGGTCGGGTGGGTGGGGTCTCTGGAGATCCACATGGCTCTGGTCAGGCAGCGTTGTTGGGCCAGGTCCCTTACAGGAGGCAGTGGGACCCCAATTATCCTCTCTGCAGCCCTCACCACTCTCCTCAGCGCCTTCCAGTCTGAGGCACTGCAGCTCTCCTGCCACAGAGAGCTGCTGCTGGTTAGCACGCTCTCTGTGGCTCTTCTGTAGAAGGTGGTGAGGACTGCCGAGCTGAGATGGGCCCTTTTCAGCCTCTGCAGGAAGACCAGGCGCTGGTGAGCCTTCCTGGTGATGGATGACATGTGCAGAGACTGACTGAGGTTGTTCGTTATTTGCACTCCCAGGAATTTGGTATTCTGCACCATTTCCACAGCAGTGTCGCGGATGTAGAGTGGGGGTGTGTGTTGGATGTTTCTTCCTGAAGTCGATCACCAGTTCTTTAGTTTTACCGACGTTCAGGATTAGATTGTTTTTATCACACCATTCCACAAAGGACTTCACCTCCTCTGTGTAGTCCTCCTCCTCATCACCTCGAATGAGACCCACAACCGTTGTGTCTTTTGCATACTTGATGATGTGGTTTGTGCTGAACTTTGCACAACAGTCGTGGGTCATTAGGGTGAAGAGGAGGGGACTCAGAACACACCCCTGTGGAGAACCCATACTCAGCGTGATGGTGTCCGACTTATTCCTCCCTCCCTGTTCGTACTGAGGCCTGTCTGTTAGAAAGTCTAGTATCCAGTTCTGTAGGGGTGTGCTCAGTCCTAGTGGGCCCAGTTTGCTGACCACAATGATGTAAACTCCTAAAAAGAAAGTAGTGGCAGGTGTCACTGTCCTGATACAGTGCAGGTTTAAATAATTAAATGTGCTAGAAATACTAAACTTCCCTGCCCTTATGTGGGATTTGAAAAGTAGTCACAGTTTGATGTGTCTTTGTTGATTTCTAATGTTTGTCTGTTTTTTGTCCTTACTGACAGACATACTCTGGCCTGTTCTGTGTGGTCATCAATCCTTACAAGAACCTACCCATCTATTCAGAGAACATCATTGAGATGTACAGGGGGAAGAAGAGACATGAGATGCCTCCACACATCTATGCTATCTCTGAGTCAGCCTACCGCTGCATGCTTCAGGGTAAGACACACTGTTGTTTCCCTCTGTCAGTATCAGAAGCATCATTCAGTTGCCATCATCTACAGTGAGAAATAAACAGTTGTTTGAACACTCTTGCCTGGTTGTTTTTATGTTAGTGTGTTTGCATGCTGGTCTCTCCTGGCAGGCAGTTTAGCTCAGTTGCAAAAAGCATGGGGTTTGCCAACATTATCGAGGAGATTAGAGAGCAAAGAAAGTGTGTAAAGTGTGTTAAAGGTCACAAGGTCAGAGAGGATGTGACATCACAGATTACGCCTGAGGTCAAATAGAATATGAACAGTCTGGCAGTTTTTTACATGTATCATTTAGTCATGTTGTATGATAGTGATCGCATGGCCGTAGGTGGCTCAGCACCTTCGTCAGTGCTTAGGATTCTTGTGTTAAGGATATTAAATATGTTATTGGCAAGTGGTACAACATTCTGGCTCTGTCCTGTAGTCTCTGTTTAATTCTGTATATCAGCATATATTGCCAATAGTGATAGAGATAGGCTCTCACTGTGTTTCTTGCTAAATGAGGTGAGGGTGATATCTCTAAGCTCCTAACAGTACAGGTGGTGAGAGGCATTCCTACAGTTGCTGATGCCCTGTCACTAAATGATTTGCAGAGGGAGTGAGAGAGAGAACACTGAAAGGACACAGATGAGGAGGTAAAGATAGTATATAGCTGGCTTATCGAGCATCAGTCTACAGGCTGTCATTAAACGGACCTTCTGCAGTGCAGAGCCATCTTTATCCTCCATGCATAATGCATAACTTAGCCCATTTAATTTTTTTAAAACTTGGCTTAAGTCGGCTAGGAGTTTCACTTTGTAATTCTGGGGAATAAATGTGAAAGTAGGCAAATTATCCACACAAGTAAATATCTGGTCTGTTCCTCCCTCTGTGTGTCCTCGAAATCTGAACATGTTTACAAAATAAAGACCCACAAGAAGCACAACTGTGACCCACTTTTGATATTGACTAATTGTTTTTGATTCTCTGATGTAGAAGAACTGCTGTGATAAGCAGAACCTTTATCAGAGACTATCAGTGTTTAGACAGCCTTAGCCTCAATGCTGTAAGCCATCGCTGTCAAACCATGGAACAACAACATTAGTTAGTCGCTTTTGTTTTTGTTGAAAGGTCTTTCAGCTGTAAAATATTTGATTCTTTTAGGAGAATGATTTCCAGTTTCTTGCTGTCCAATTTGTCTGGATGATATACACTGGTGCAGCTGCAAAGCTCCAGGGTTTGTGTGTCTAACTGATCTGACGGACGCTCCCTGTCATTAGATGCTGTCGGGCTGTTCTTTTGCTTTTTGCTGGATCACCCCACAGTGATGAGACTTTGATCAGCACCAGGCTCAAAGTAAAGACTAAAGATCCAAATAAAGTTTATTTTTATCAGTTATTGTTTGATTATCTTGATTATTCTGATTAGTTAATTATTCTTGTAAAACCACAAATTCTATTACATGGCACAGGTGTCATCTAAACTCTCTTGTGCCTGATTTAGCTTTAAAACACAAACATGCATAGAGTGACACATACCCTCCTCCCATCCTATTATCACTATGTGAGATGTTTGTCTCGATATGGGACACCTCTTGGTGTGCAACCATTCTTCTGTCTGACCCCCTTTTCCCAGTGAGTGGTGTTCATTCTTTCAGGCGGCTGCCTCTCACAAAAGGGGTGGAGTAAAGCAGCCACTGGAATGAGGTCATCAGATTGTTGTTTCAACTTCCATACCATACTGTGCTAAATTCTTCAAGCTGAGTCATCATCAAGTTGTCACAGTCATCAGAGCAGCCCATTCCCCACTGCAGTGCCCCAGTGAGCAGCAGTGTGTCACCATGGACACCCATATGTATGCATGGCACTAAAATAACTTACCCTGAGGTCCCAAATAGAGGTGTCACTTGGTGAGTGACAATATTTTAACCAGTAGCAAAGATGGACTTCTGTGAATGTTGATGAGTGTACCTCCTTCATGTTGTTGAATATGTGTTTTTTTAAAAGAGAGAAAAGCTGTGTCTTTTGATGCCTCACAGTCATCCCCATCTGTTTAGGATCTCCTACTGTTTTGTAATTGCTCTCTTTGAGTAGAGTAGCTAGCCTCTGTCATTTCCACCATTTTCTCTACTTAGTAGTTTGTTCAGCCTTCTCCTTTTGTTTTTTGCTTTCAACCAAAATGTTCTGGCTTGGAAGACGCTGGAAAAGAAAAAATCCCCACATCCTTGAAAGCATTTTAGTTGCCTTTCACTTAACATGAAAAATACAACCACAGCTCTGTGGGAAGCTTTGTGGTGGCTTTATTTTCCTTGTTGCTTCCTTCTCCTCTTTTGATCAGGAAACACAGGAGGACAAGTGTGTGGAATGTCCACCTTCTCATCACTCCCCCACGTCAAGATGCAGACTGTGTTGCCATGGTTAGGCCTCTGTTTAAATGGCAATGTTATTTCCCCATTTTCTCTGATTTCCATAAGGTTTCTGACACATATCCAGATTTCCCCATGCCTGTGTGTGTGGATTTCTGTCAGTTTAGCAAATATTTATTTTTATTCTCTTGTTATTGTGGAGGACAGTGTCTCATGTTCTCAGTGGGACAGAACAGGCAGACTCAGACAGCAGCTGTATTGTACTGCAACTCAAAGATCTACAAGCTGTTCACAATGTTTTTAAAGTGACTTCCTCACATAGCTCTATATATCCCCACCTCTACACAACGCAGAGGAAGATAGGAGGTATATGAGGCCACACAACAGTCAGTGGGGAAGAAAATGTGTTGCAACAAAAGTAAGGGAGAGCCATGTAGAGAGAGACGGTAAAAAGGAGGGAAGGTTAAATGCCTAATGTTGAAGAGAGGGAAACGCTAAGATAGGATTGAAAAGGGAAGATGTAACACTCTTATTTACATGATCAACAGGATAGGTAGTGGATATTTCAGTATGAAGACAAAGAGGAAGAAGCCAAAACTTGACCAAGGAGCAGAGACAGACATAGTCAGGCATAAAGAAGAGGGGGCAGAAGGGACAGAGTTATGGGGGAAACAGAGCAGAGGGTACAGGGGAAAGGCAGAGGGGGTGGCCAGCATTGTGTCTCACAATAGGGGCTTTGTGTATTCTGAAGGGGGCTGGGACCTGGGTGCTGTGTGTGTGGGTGCAGACGGGGAGGCCCGGAGCTACAGAGCTCTTCCCTGGGAAATGAGGCCTCTTGTTGGGGCAGCAAGGGCTGGAGAGGAGTGGTGGTTGAAGGGCACACCCAGGGCCTGAGTGACAAGACAGGTGTGGAGGGTCAGTGTGTGTGTGTGTGTGTGTGTGTGTGTGTGTGTGTGTGTGTGTGTGTGTGTGTGTGTGTGTGTGTGTGTGT
>JAPQRP010000029.1:3896914-3912645 GCA_037367295.1 Apogon hyalosoma
GTGTGTGTGTGTGTGTGTGTGTGTGTGTGTGTGTGCGTGTGTGTGTGTGTGTGTGTGTGTGTGTGTGTGCGTGCGTGCGTGCGCGCGCGCGCGCGTGTGCATGCGTGTGTGTGTGTGCGTGCGTGCGTGTGCGCGTGTGTGTGTGTGTCAGGGACTTTTTCGTGGTCTTCAAAAAGCCTGTCTACATTCAGTGCATATTCAAGACATGACTGTCAGACAAATGGGAAGCCTGTTTAAAAGCATACTGGCGTTAGTGTACTGTAACACACACTGTGTTACACACAAAGACACACATGGACAGATGTGTCATTAATAGCTGACAGCTGTGGAGTTCATACAGTATAAATTCATATTTCTGTTGTCGGACCATAGATCATTTCTAAATAATGGTCATGTTCTTCTACATATGCTCACATGAAAACATATTTTCCTACAGAACTGGGACAAGCAGATGATTAGGGAGCTGTTGTGTGTCTGTTGTGAAACATTTGAAGGTTTTATGGAAAGAGACCTGAATTTTGTTTTAATTTTTTATGTTTTTTATTCCCAGTTGACACATTTTTTTAGCTATTGCACATTGTTGAATGTCAGAGGCTTCGTTGAAGTTGTACAGTGAGTATGGGTGATGCATGTTGAGAGTATTCAATGTTATTGTATTTCAACTACCTGTCATTTTAATATCCGTTCTTTAGAATTATGTATTTATTCAGCTCACAGACAAACCTCTGGAGTATCCAGCTAAGCAGGCCCACAGGTGATGTGGATTCCGCTGTTATATAAGATAATCTGTTTAAATGCACAGTATGTCTGCTGCTAGAGGCTCTCAATCAAAACAGTAATATAAGATGTAGTAGCAGATGTCCTGAAGTAGTGTGAGGTCATTGGAGTCTGTACACTGATAGAGATGAGATAATAGATCAAAACTTTATTTACATTATGCTTAGTGACATGGTTTCACACTTTGTGAATATTTCACAACAAATGGGCTGTTACATTTAATAAACATATGGATTTTTCATTTTGAACATTGATGGAAAAATTTGAGTTAATGTAATTACACAACAACAAAAAAATGGAATATAGGCCCACATTTTTTGATATTGAAATATAACATATTATAGCTTTCACTTTAACACTAATGCCATTGCTATTTTCTGATCATTCATTCATTAATTTATTTGATGCAGTGTTTGTCAAATGTTTGGAAATACTGTATGTTTCAGTGTGTGTTTCAGGTCATTGTTTTGGTGTAGTTAAGTTGGGGTTGAAATATGGAATGGTAGCAATGCCTTAGGTACTGACCTGTGTCATCGCTGAACCATCAAACTGTTAGGGTTAGGGTTAGAGTTTTTTTTTTTTATTTCACACATCAATGTAGTCAGTCAAGATCTACAGGGTATTTAACTTATATGTATATTATAATGAGTTAACATGCTCTAAAAACCTGTTGTAAGCAGAAACTTATGTGAAACATGACATGGCCACATCAATCAATCAATCAATCAAATTTTATTTATATAGCGCCAAATCATAACAGAAGTTATCCCAAGTTGGTCACATGTTTCATCCAAATCTACTGTTATTGCCTAAGGTGACAGTTTGATCAAGATAACTTTTTTCTACATTTCTACATTTATTTGGTCAAAACAGGTCTCAACAAACACTGTTTATTCACCCTTTCACATGACAAAAGGAATCCTCTTTATAATACAAAAACATTCTATGGTTTTCAAGTCTTTCAGACATTCATCACATAATCTTTGAATAAGTCATCAATGAATGTCATCTTATTTTCCGATAGTCAGTGTCAGTCAACAGAGCTGATACTTGACTAGTGTATCTGCACATTCCTACCTTAAATGTATTCTTGTTCCATGTCCTTTCAAGTTATGATTTGTTGCGTTCTGCTGTTGTCAACCATGAAGCTAGGTCCTGACCTTTTAGTTGTAGTTGTATCTGTGAGTAGCTGAATATGAGAGACTGACCGAGAATGTGGGGAGATGATTTACTGCCAAGCTGCTGTCATGTTCTGCCCTGGTTCCTGGATAGTGTTGTCATGAGAGACGCATAGCATTGATACCAGCAGCCTTAGAACAACAGATAGAGTTACCTGACTGATGCTCTCACTGCCCTCTGACTGACACTCATAACCTTACAACCCACAGGAAGAAAAGCAGCTAGCTGCCTGTATGTTGAACTGAAAGGGTGCTTGTTCCACTCTGTCACTCACTTTAATGACCTACCGATGACATCTGTATATCTATTAATGAGGAAAGTCAACATAGTCAAAGAGTAGGCTTTTGTCCAAGAATGCAAGTCACAGTAGATTTTACTTTAGTCTTTTTATGTTGTTTTTACCTCTTATGTGTTCAGCTTCACCTCTTATTCATGTACTATTTGGCATTTAATTGTAGTCAGAGTTACAGATTTATTGTATTTTTATTTATTTTTTCAGCAATTCAATTAGACTCAATCTTACTCTTGACACTGATATAATTTCCCCTTTATGACTGAACCCCTGCTTTCCTGTGTGTCTGGATTCCTTTGAGACTGCAGAGCTTAGCATTGTGATATTAGAGGTGCCAGCGTAAACACACACATACGAAAGCAGCCTTGTCCTGTTGGATTATGGCAGTCCTAGCCACCACAAAGGACCACTGTGGACCAAACAAGCCTCCCGACGGCTGCCATCTGCAATCGATTACATTGCCAAATACTTTCTGCCATATCTCCCACAACTGCTTTCTCTTCTCTCTCATTGGGCCAAAGGCAACACCCAACAGGACAAGACTAAATTTACCCTCACTGAAAACATATTGTTGTTTAGTGATGATACTGTGAGCTAAAACAAACATGTGGAACTCTTACACTTTAAACTGGCTTGTATGCATTTATCATCAGTTGTACTATTATGTATTGAGTACCTTCACAGGTAATCTTTGTGAAGAATAAATGCACATGATCAGTTGGAAAAATAGCAGACAATCTGGAACATGTTCATAATGTTTCACAGGAGCACTTGAATTTCCAAAGATGATTTAAAGAGCTCATAAAAAGAGAGAAGAAAAACAGTCTGTTGTCATGTTGTAAAAAATGTTTCTTTAGTATGGTGAACACATGCAGATGCTGAGTTCCTGATTCAAGAAAACATGTACTTTAACTCTTTACCTTCTCAGAAACTGAACAATGCAGTTTCATCTCAAATGCACAATTTAATGAGTGAAAGTATTTATTCTGGGCCCAGGAAGCTAGACATGCAGATCATAGACAATGTAACATGCTGTTCTTAACTTGTTAATGGATATTGTTAACTTGGATATATTTTTTTGCAACAACTTAGATTTAGGTTGATGCATTTTCACAGCAATAGTACAATAGCAGAGTAGGATTAATCCATTAATCCATATCATATCAGTTTATTCATATCATCATCTCCAATTATATTTAAAATTTGTATGTTTGTTTGATTTAAATAGCAGATACATTTATATTTCCTTTTTTACTCTTAAATGTTCTGCTAGTCTTCTACACTTTGTTTTCTGTGTTTTTGCTGCTGTTAATACTGCAATTTACCCACGGTGAGATCACAAAATTCATATTTTACCTTATCTGCCAGCACTAGTTCCTACTAACAACTTTAGAGGTACCTGGTACAATTTTAGGTTACTATTTGAAAAGTTTACAAACTACTGTATGATCAACAGAGATAATCTTCCCCCAGGAAGATTGTAACCTACACAGCAAACTTAAGTCAAAGTTAGCTTTATTGTCAGTTTTGCCATATTGATAGCCTCATGGCTTAATTGCCTATAGGGGAAACAGAACCTATATATTGCCTATATCACAATTTGGCCAAAAATATGACTTAGAGAATTATGATATGAGACTAACGATATGTACAGCACATACAAAAAACTAAAACTGCAAAACTCTAAGGCCAGCAGAGCCAAGGTAAAGGTCATAAAATGTTTTTATAAATATATTTTACTGTCTACTGGGTTTGATCGGGTAAATAGTTCATTAATCTGAGTTTGCTGTTTTGATGTTATAGCATTATCACTGTACTCAAACCAAAAGGTTCATACTTCATCACTGTTGCAATGTGTCTTTGTCCATTTAGTGCTTCATTTTGTTTATATTACTCCCCTCCTCCACTGTACAGTACATGTGTACACTACAGGTACTACATGAAATTCACTCTGCCAATGGTTGGCATTAAAGTGACTCATTTCAACCCTCCCCAGATGTTAAATTCACACTCACCAATTCCTGACTGGGAAGTTGATCCATGGATTTCCACTGCTACATAAGTGCTCATATCCCTTCTCCTTGCTCGGCTGCCATATAGCCGATACATGTCTTCAGGGCTATAGACAGTAAATTCTGTGGAATAGACATATTCGATTTCAAAGAGTCTCCCCATTAACCCAAGTATGTTTACCACACCAGTGTCGCACCTCTCCATGAGAAACATGTGGGACCTGGGTCTGTGGTTTGAACACTTCCCCGTCTTTCTAGCTCTGTTGCTCTGTCTATCTGTCTGGATCCCCGCTTTTGCCTCCCAGACTTTTCTCATTTCACCCTTGTGTTAGAAGCATTTGAAAAATGTGCTTTGTGGAACTTGAAAAAGGAGACACTGTGAAAGCCTGTGTGAATGCCCTCTGTAGAGTGGAGCTCAGACAGCGCAACACAAGCCTTACAAGACAAAAACAAGCCTACAAGAAGAGACTCACACTTCAGCATGACACACTTCTATTACATCTTTTAAGAGCTAATGAAATCCTTTTGCTCTGACCAAAGTTAGCAATTAAATGTGTGAAATGTAAACACTACCCAGTTAAACAAAGAACATATGGATCCAGGGTTTGATCTAATAGGTAATTTTACAAGTTTTAAGCTTTTGAGGCCTATAGTTCATTTTGTGTATTATTTGTCAAATATTGTCTCCAGTCTTTGTCTGTCCATGTGCAGTTTTAAGTGGTCCCAAGAGTGAAAAACCATGATTATGACAATATGTAATTAAGAAAGACAGAGAAGGCAACCACGGTAGAGATTCACTGCACTTATTTGTATTTACTAATGTATTCAGTCAAACACAAACAAATATTTTCTCCATTCTTCAGATGTGCAACAGCAGGCAGAATAGATAGAGGATGGAGGATAGGAGGGAGAGTACCATGCTGAGTTTTTCCCAGAGGACGCTCGAGGTGTGAATGAATAAAATACGGCCCTGTCTGCCCATGTGTGTTTTGTGTGTCGGATCTCACTCTTCCTTACCCAGGTGGTCTTTCACATACTGCTGTCATTTCCATGACAGCGAGAACATTAACCAATGCATGATGGCAGTCTATTTCTGTCTCTGATCTCAGCTGCCAGCTCTCATCACTTTCCCAAAACTGAATCTACAGTTGTAAAACAGTATTTCTTTTCCAAGTATATCAGTGGGTGACATGACATCATTTACAGCTGCAGAGCTTTTATTTCTGTTCCATCTCTCCAATTTACACCATGACTCAAATGTGCCACTCTGAGCTGTCCTCTATCTCCGTCTTCATTCTCTTATCAGGTCTCTTCCCATCACACCCTTCTCTGTGCTGCAGTACAGGAGAATGTGCCAGACTCACAGTGGAAAATCCTGGAATAGTCTATCAATGGCGTGAAAATGATGCTTGAATGTCACTGGCCTCTTGGACATTGTAGAGAATGTACTGTCCAGACAGCTGAAACTGCTTGATGTTAAGTTAATGATAATATGGACCATTATCAACATACTGTCTGCCCCCCATACCTCCCCCAGATTACCCACTAACATCAGCTCTACTGAACCAACAGCTTGTTAAAAACAACGCCTGGACCACACCCAGAGGCCCCAGTCCTGGTAGGGTGGGAGACCAGGGGCATTCAGATTCCAACGCACAAACGCACACAGTTTGGTACAAGCAAATGGCCAGTCAGCTCTGTGAAGCTATCTGCCTTTCTGCTCATGAATGCCTGTGAATGCCGATCTGGCAGCTGGTACAACAGCTTTACAGTGAATAATACAGTTGGACTGTTTAGTCACTCTGTGGTTTAAACTTGTGACACAGTTAGGATAGAAACATATGCTGTCGTGAATCTAAAAGATACTTTCACAATTACTGAATTCCTCTTGGCTCTGTTTGGAGGCTTTAGAATATTTGCCAGATGATGGAAGAGTTTGGCCAATCACAGATATTTTCAGAGAGAGAAAAGTAAAAACGGGGAATCGACAGCTGTA
Organism: Apogon hyalosoma; assembly: GCA_037367295.1. Classification (NCBI taxonomy): domain Eukaryota; kingdom Metazoa; phylum Chordata; class Actinopteri; order Kurtiformes; family Apogonidae; genus Apogon; species Apogon hyalosoma. Next base: position 3,903,171 of record JAPQRP010000029.1, read on the forward strand.
GTGATCAGTCTCTATAAAGAACCTCAAATATGTCTCATCATACAAACAACATGGCAGCTCTGTTAAAGTGTATATTTTTAATTCCAGCCTTTTATTTTCTTTTTCTGGTTTCTATCAACTACAGCTTTAACTGTTGACACTTAAGGTGGCAGTGTTTGATAGTTTTGTGGAGTTATGGAGCAAAACATCCATAATTACCTTTTCAGCTTCTTACAGTGGTCTGGGAGTAAACAGGAATTCTACTAACTTTTGTGACCTGTTGAAAATATTATCTTTGATGCAGATGTTTATCTAATAACATTTGTTTGAGGCAGGTAGGGGTTTCATAGAAAGAGACTTGACTGGTCTGCTTCGTAGCTCAACACTTTTTCCACAGCATTGTGAAACAATGTCATTAAATATTTGGTCTATTGATATGGAATGACAGGAGAGAGCTGCAGAAGGAAGATGTGTATTTTCACAGTCTGACATTTTACTGTCTAATTACAACTCCTGCAGGTTTGAGTGTTTGTTACAAACTGCTATAGGTCCGGTAAGCATTCCAGAAACTTGCACAACTTAGACAGTCAGTAAAAAAAGATGATAGCTTCAGTTTAATTAATTCAGAATCCTCATATTTTGACCTTAGTATGCCTTCCTCTCATCTAAACTGCAGATAAAGTATAGTGTTAATGCTACCCTACTGGAAGATTTATTGGTCCTTTACCCTGGAGGATGCTTTTTATTAATCCAAGAATATTTATTTGCCCTCAGCCCACTACTTAATGTGTTTACACTGTGGCTTATCATAATTGTCTGTAAGCTTCAAAGTGACAGTTACACACTGCAGGTACCCACAGACCAGAACACTTCCCAGATCTCAGCGTCTGTTTGCTACTTCCACTGTCTGGGAATGTGAATGAGCTCTGTCTCACTTACTTACACACACACACACACACACACTTAGAGCTTTGTTCCTCTGGTTTTAAGCAGCTCTGGATTCTGTCCTGCCTGTGCTCTAGGCCTTTATGAGTAAGCAGGATACAATTTTCATACTACTTTTACACTAACACACTCACCATATTCCGTTCTTTATGCAGAAGTGTGTGTGTAGTTGTGGGTGTCCTTCCCAACATTCAACAGTAGTTTCAACTCACTGGCTATCAGTCAGGACTTATGTGTTTGAAGTGGTTGCCATGGTGCTAGAATTTTCACTGTGTTCAGTTGCGTTTTACAACCTCTTTTATGAAGCAAATTGTGAGAACTTGAGTAGCAGCGTGGAAAAAATGTGTTACATCCAGTTGTAAAGACACCAGAGAGTTGAAAATCATGTTTTCCGGCCAATTTGTAAAGCAAAAGAGCTCTGACTTAAATGTATTTTGAGTTCTATCAGAACTACTATGTAAAGATGGTGTGTTACACATGAAGGGGCTTTGGGAGTTTCCCTACATGTAAATAATACTCAAATCTGCTCAGGAAGGGTTAAAGGCTGTCAGAGTTTCCTTTAAGTTATCTTTGCCAAGAATGAGATTAATGAGAATAAGTGTGATCTTAATCATGGATTGTTTGACAGCTCAATGACCACATGCACAGACATTACATTAAAACATCAATTTGCAACAATTAGGACTACAATTTGTGGGTCTGAGTTTGCTTCAAGTTGCATTGAACTGGACCCACATTGGTGAGGACCATTGACGATAAATGGACATAATTACGATCATTGTACTCGAAATGTTTTTTTATGCTAAGGTTTGGTTTCAGCTGTGGATGTGGAGAATGTGTCTGGTGATTGTGGTTTGGAGTTTTCTGCCTGGAAATTGAGCTCCACCCTCACGATCAGGCTCATTAAAACTGGTAAAAAGGAAATTACTGGTACTGTCTGGAGCCTCAAGGTGACAGTTTCTTGCGCTTATCATTTACAGCCATACCATTCTTTGTCATGTTTAAATCCGTTAACCCAGAATGATTTCTTTCTAAAGTCTACTATAGTGTTTTACATTTCTGCCTTCCATTTAGGAATAGAAACTGTAGTAGACTTCTGCAGTTTTTGACCCTCCATTATTGAATAATTTGGGTAGATGACATGTATGAATGTGAATGATTCACTAATTGACTGTAAGGAGGGGCTGCTGAGACTGTACAAGGTTAAATGAGGTCGATAATAGGGGGTTATGGTAACGATTGGGGCTTTGTGGGGATGGAGGGAGAGGGGAATGCTGTGGAATGTGAAGAATGAGGGTTTGTTTAATCCTCGTGGGGGATAAATTATTAGCAGCAAAGGGAACCCTGCTGTGCAAGACAGACCCGTCTCCTACCACTGAAGTGTTGGTTGCATTTCAGTATTGGCATTGTGCACCCAGAGACACACTGGGAGAAGTATGAATTGATTGCATTTCTAATAGTTTGATTGTTTTTTTAGTTTTTATGAACAAATTAACATGTGTAGTTTCAGTTACAAGGTGCTGTGAGTACTAGGACAGTAGAAAATCATTGTATAAATGCACACCATTTACTAATAGACTAGACACTGTAAACCCTTCTAAGAGGTTAGACAAGTGTCAAAATCCTGCCATTGACAGTATTATTGTCAAAATCTGTGTTAAAATATTCTAAACTGAGGCATGGAGTAATAATGAAGCATTTCACCTTTCAGTGAACTATAGAATAACACTGCAGCAATACTGATTATGCTGAAAGATGTCTTTTCCTGTGCTGTTACTGAGTTTTTATGTAGTTTGTACTCAAACTGAGACTCAGCTGAAATTTGATAAGTGAGTGGACCACCTTATTTCCACCTCACATTTCCATTTACCATTATAATTGGCTATGAGTTCTGTTGAGATGATTTAAAACATATCTATGCTGGTGTGGAAAAGTGATTTCATGTCCAGTAAGAACCCACTCCAGTGAACTCAGTGAGTAATCTGGCTTTGCAGCATTCATGAGGAGTGAAAGTGGGGGAAAAGGGAAATGAGAGCAGCAGAGAAAAAGGCAAACACAAAGGGGGAAAGATTTAGCGAGGCAGTAATGAGCTACTGAAGGGAAGAACATGTGCAGTTTGATTGGTCTACCTACGCCTACCCAGGATGGCATCCTGGGTAAATATGACCTAGCAGTTAGTTGCCGTGGTGATCTAGGAAGCAGCAGCTGCCAAAAGGGCCAAGGGGCAACATGGACCTGATAAATGCACGCATTCACCCACTGAAAAAGGGCAGATTACGTTAGACAGTCTGAAGTAAATTTTACAAAACACTCACCACATAATGTTTGATGATATATCTAGACAACTCACAGTTTCCTTCACAACCAAAGATTAAACATGAAGAACCTGTCATTTTGTTACCACACTGTCAAAGATCACAAGACTTGTATTTTCACTACTACACAAGAGGGTTGGTCTGCATGCAATTCAAAAAGCTAACATGGTGTTGAAAAAGGTTGGTATTATAGTGTCTGAGTGAGTTGAATCTGACGGTCCTCACAGGCCCTTGTTTTGATGTGTCTGATAGAAGAGAAAGTTCTCTACAACACTTTCCTTTAGTTCTGCCAAGTAAAGCCAATATGTAGTTTATTTTGTCTGATCTTCCAGAAGGATTGAAATAACAAAGGGGTACTCAATGAAAGAAATGTCTGTCAAACAGCAACAGAGCTGAGAGTTATAAGAAAAGGCAATGGAGTCTAACAGAGGTTTATCAAGGTGAAATGAAAAGGATATGGAGGGCATCAGAGGGAAGCAGGGTTAAAGCTGTGTGATGAGAAGATCTAATGGGAGTCTAAAGATGTCTAGGTGTGTGTTGCATAGCCTCATTACTTTTTCTCCCTAGGGTATTGAGCAGAAATCCAAGAGACATATGAGAATGTGTGTGAAGACTTAAAATTAAACTAACAATCAGGTGTTTTCACCGCTGACACTTTTTTCTGAATTTTTCTTTTCTAGATTTTGTGTACTGTATATTTATTATATGTATCATGGTGAATCCAAACAAATGACTTACTGCTTATACAGTTTAATTCAAATTCAGTCAGACAACATTTGTTGGTATTATTTGGCAAACAAAATTACCTTTGAACATATTTTTGTTTAAGTGGTCTGAGAGAAAACAAGACTTCTACATCTATTCAATGACAAAAAAAATCAGTGGTCTTTGCAGTGGAGGGGATTAAGACAGGTGACTGATAGCTGTAATGACCATTCACTGTCAAGACTCCATAAGATGCATCTCTATGGCACAGACAGAAACAGGATTGTTGTAGGATTGTAGAAGGGAGACACATGAGATGGATGTGTGTTTTTAATTTGTGGAAGTCTCCATGATTTCTACTAGAAGGCCACTGAGGATGAGCATTTTGGTTGTCTACAGTTGTTGGTAATAGTGTGGGAATAGGTGGACTAAAACTATACTTAATATTATTGCTCTATATAGTACCTGAACAACTCCTGCAAAGACAGAAGTATGAGTATGTTCATGTTGGTTGTGGACATTATGCATGGCCCTCTGTGAGCCATATGCTCAAGCCCTTAGGGTGCACCTTTCTCTCAATCTGTTGCAAATTGCAATCAGTTGAAGCATGAGGTCATACATGTAAATCTGTCCTTTTTTAATCACTTAAAGCTGATTTGATATTGCTTTGAGGCTCTTTAGTGAGTGTATACTTTGTTTTAAAATTCATGATGGTGTTGCATTACATAGTGTTACATTCCTCAGTCCACTGGGACTTGGTGTACAATTTTCTGTAAAAACCAACATCAGGTGCTTGTCATAAGCATCAGGTTTAAAGGGGAACTTGGCAGGATTTTACCATTTTGGTTCTTCTTCACTGGTTGTGGTTCTTCTTCGCTATTTTTCTATCATTTTTCTCACGGAGCTCCCCCTACAGTTTCGTAGTACATATTTACTGTTGTAAAACCCACTGTTAACTCTCCCCCTTCAATGATGTACATTTATTTTCAACTAAGCTGGTGACGAGAAGGGAAAAAATAGTGATCAAATAGTTACTGGAGCAGAGCAGAATGAGAAACTTTAGCTGGACATTAAAGTTTTGGACATTTGTTTTCACTTCACGCTGCTCTTTTGCTCTGCGGCTAACGTTAGCAGCTCAGTGCCAGCTGCTGCTAAGCTCAGACCACTGGTCTCTGCACACACAACTGGTGTTGTCTTTGTGACCCGTACGTCTGAGAAGCCAGTGAGGGATGTACAGACAAACGCAAGGCTTCACCTGCAGCCACAAGCACTGTGCTGCTAACGTTAGCTGCACAGTTTATGAGCTAATCGGTGCCCTGAGGCTTGGTCTACAGCCGCTAGCACCATGCCGCTAATGGTAGTTAGTTCATGAACGAATGGTGATACCCCAGTGTTCTACTGGACGTCTTAAGAACTCTTTTGTTCCTGCTGTTGGGCGTTTTTATAATGAGAATGTTATTTGAAATTGCTCTTGGGCTGTTGCACTGATGTCACAGGGGTCTGAGTCCATAGTGATGTGTTTTTTGTACTGTGTGATGAGTGTTATGAGTCCATAGGATTTGAATTTCCCCATTTGGGGATTAATAAAAAGATCTGACTGATCTGTCTTAGCTGCACAGCAGAAGAGCTAACAGGCTAACAAACATCAACAACTCCCACCTGTCACTGTGTCCCAGTCCCGTTAGCGATTAGCGCACTATCATCCCGGGGCTAACATTTACTGTACAACAGACAAACATCATACAACACCAGCTGAGATCGAACATCAAGGCTAATTATTATGCCTGTCGGTATTCAGATCAAACCGATTAGACATGGGTCATATAATGAACTACATACATCTGACAAAAACTAGATTCAACTGACAAACTTCTGTCCAGTAATAAAAACACACTCCTGAGGCAGACAAAGGGCCATCTAGTAAACAAAACAAACATACACCTATGGGACACAAACAACTGGGAAAACTAGTCAGTATGCTAACATCTGTGCTAGCTAACAAGTATCCAGGCATCGTTCATAAAATAAGTTCATAAACGAATAAACACTGTTAGAACTAGTAGCACCATCAAGAGCACAAATCCACTGAAACACACGAGTATAGATAATTTATCTGTGCCAGCTCTGCCATTGTAAACGCCTGTGAAATGAAGGCATGGCTGGCTTATGTTTACAGTTAGCCAGCGGTACCTAGCTGGAGGTGTGTTTGTGTGGTAGTGCCGCAAACCATGACATTTTTCACAAGACACAAGATCTCAGACGAGATCTAGGCTCCAGGATGGTACTGAGAAGTTGCAAATGGCAGATTCGGCCCTAGAGGCGCTAGTCGGAGGGTGGAGGGCTTCTTCCATTCAAACCATATCAAGCCATTTAACCATCACAATTACTCTGAAACTGTTTAATTAAGGTAAAAATCCTGCCAAGTTCCTCTTTAACATAGATGTGGCTGTGAAACACAGACAGGGAACGTAATTAAAGTTTGCAGGCTGTCTCATTGTCACAGTAAAGGGGTAGTAGTAGTGATAAGGATGTCATTCATCATTTCCACTATTAAAATGACCCTTATTCAGCTCAAGAGTCTATGCGTTTAACTTTGTGAACATGTTGCTGTGTCTTTCTGGGCCTGTTTGCATTGCATTCACATTGGTCATCCTCTGATGAAGAAACACAAGGTCTCCAGATGTAAGCACAGTGCAAACTCATTTGTCTACAGCTTTTGTCACCTGAGGAAATTTCACAGTTTAGTGTAAGAACATAAGGTTTTTTTCCTAGTGAAAGATAACACCCTTAGGGTTAGGGTTAAGAAAGACAGAGCTGTCTGTAAAAGCTGACCCACTTAGACCAGGTGTGAGTTCACGAGTAATATGGGGAACACTTGTTTTGTCACGCTAACAAAATGTTAATCTAATGATGTGACATGCAGCAGGTTAAAAAGTTAAAATGACCACGTTGGAGACTTGAACTAAAATGCAAAATACTTCTCTGGCAGCAAAGGTCCGGTAATATGAGTTTTTCAAATGTCAGAAAGTTTCCATCTGAGCTGAAAGAGCCTGTTTTCACACAGATTGTGTGTATGGTGACTGATACTACCGGAAAGGTATGGTTTTCTGTACCTGGTATGCTCAGCTGTGTTTTAAGCCTCTGGTCATTGCTGTTAGCAAATGTGACAAAGGTCCTTTCAACAATCACACCAAGGCTGCCTAAAAGTACAGTGATGATTGGCTTCACTCTTCAGGTAGGTGATCAGCAGGTACTTCAGAATTTTTTAGTCAGGCCTGTAGGTTTTATTCAGAGTAAATTAATCTAGAGACCATCTGATTAATGGGTTTGGCCAATTAACTAGCCCCAACATTTGACAAAAGATAAGTGCTACTCTGATGTTAAGTGTGGTGGCTGCTAAAGTTCAGCTAGCCATATATTTATTTCAGTTAATTTTCTGACAGTTCCAAACAGGTGGGCAGTATTGGAAAATTAATCCCCTATTGGCTGTTTGTTTTCCACACTCCTCATTATATCAGTATGATATTATATAGCTACTTATCTGGTCAACTTCTAGTTAAGGCATGATAGGTTTTTATTGGCGCTATTTTATATTTTTTCCAAAATATTTATTTATTTTGTATTATTTCATGTCATTCAGTCAGATTTCATGAGGTTTTTGCATAATTACTTTTTTATTTATCCTGTTTCCATTTCAAAATGTGATATGTTTTGTTTATGTTAAATCAGGATATGCTCTGATTGGGACACCATGAAAAGTAGTCTAGAGTTTTTGCCCAGTGATAAACAGGTCAGCTCCCTCTGGGTTCTGGTCTTTGTAGTTCTTTGCAGTCCACAGCAGGACTTTTAGAGTTTAGAGGTCAATCACTTCAGTGGGCATAACTAATCCTGTCATCTTGGCTTTGGTGTGAATTCCTCCTCCTGATGAAAGGTGTAAGAGCTTTGGTTACCAGTCTGTTTGTCAGTTTATGGCCTTTAAACAGCATGGCTTTGGAGGAGAGTCCAGATACTTAAAGCTAATAGAATGTGCATATGACAGTAAAATGTGCTCACTGGTTTCACATTGGGCTGGATTAATGTGACTTTGGTCGACCTAGAGCAATATTTATTTAGAAGTGAACCTCATACTCACAAAAATGTAGGGCAGTACAGTGCAACACCTTGATTATTAAAGCTGTCTGTGTTATTATTCTAGTTGCAATAAAAGTTAAAAGTTTGTAAATGATGAAAAGATGCTGACGTTGTTTTTCTGTATTTTTTCTGAACAGATCGTGAGGACCAATCAATCCTTTGCACGTAAGTACTGAAAGTTTCCTCTCTTCTTGTTCCCTCTCTCCTATTGTTTCCCTTTGTTTCTTCTCCTCAGTATTTGAACACACAAAAATCTGTAATGGACAATGTAGCACAAACTAAAACAAAGCAGAACTGTAGGTGAACTCAATTTCACATGGTATACAGGAATAAACCCGTTTGTTCTTTCATCCCACTGTTTTCATTGTCTATAATTCAAGGCTTTTCACACAACATAAACCTAAAACTAAAGTGAAGTCAAAAACAAGCTCAAGGAGGGCTACATAAAAATAACATATAATGAAAATGTCTCCACTCCCTCCTCTTAAAGTTAAGGGAAGTATATTATATAAAGGCAGGGTCTCAGTACTTGACTTCATATATATTTATTATGAAGTCAACAAACTTAAAACTTCATTCTGTGCATAAGGACCACTGTTTCATAATTATCTGGATTTGTGTATTTTGTCAAACCCTTTTCTCTCCTTTATGTTTCTCTCACCCTGAATCATTTGGCCAGCTCCCATCATCCTGCTGTGTTTTATTTAAAGAGTGGTTTCAAATAGCTTTTTGCGGATGCTGGGTCGTGCTGAAGCTTTACTCAAATCTGAGGGAGTTAAGAGTGTGGTTAAGTGCCCTGCCTTCATCTTCTGTGGCAGAGAGTAATTAGGTGCCACACTCTTCCACTGTGGCTTGGGCTGAGTTTGCCAATGCACATACAAGAGCTGTTGCATAATCTGTTCTGGATTCTGATTCTAAAAAAAAAAAAAAAATGACACCCCCTGTTGGTGAAAGTGGAACCAATACTGTTCCGCCATGGTTAATATGAGGGATGGCTGTTGATAAAGCTATGTCTTGATAAATATACTCATATCAGTTGAAAAAGGGAGACATTGGTTGGAAATGTACATAGTAGAGCAGCAATATTTATGGAGGTGATGAATAAGAAGAAACTTGAATCTAAATAGAAGGGGAGCAGACCCACCAGAAAGTGATAACACGAAATATAAATACAAAAGAAAGGTCACTGATACATTGCACTATGTCTATATGTTGTACCCTAAAAACATAACAGGGAGTGTCCCATGGCTCGGACAACTTGTAGAATCTCTCACGTAAGAGTTAAAAATACTGTTGATCCTCTGATTTATGAGAAAACAACTTGTGAGTGAGTCATCAGAAGATGACAAGAAGGCAATGTTCAGTGGAGGATGACAGTATAGTGTGTGTGTGTGTGTATA
>JAPQRP010000029.1:3917011-3937723 GCA_037367295.1 Apogon hyalosoma
ACACACACACACACACACACATGTGTGTAGCCTGATCTGGGCCTATTGTATAGACTTAAGTTTAATAATGATCTAATATCAACGAGCATCCTTTAGTCTATGTGTCAAGTTCCCAGGACAGTCAAGAATTAAACACAGAAGATTTTTCTGCATCAATTACATTCTCACTTACAATCAGAAAATTCAGACAAGACTGAATCAGAAAATTCAATGTTTGTTTTCTCCCATATTTAATAATGCAGAAGAGTCTGAAAAACAGGACAGAGCCTCTGGTGACACAGTACTGACCTTGATAGTAGTCACCCCCCCTTAAAACAATACCTTATGTTTTTCTGTAAAATCTAATAACTATAGAAGCAGGGTGAGTCTCAGCTGAAACTTATAGTCTGCAGCTTTGAACAGCTAAATGCCTGTCTTACACTGCATTTCGGTAGCTGTGAGTGAAGAGCTGTAACTCAGTGCCTAGGCTCTGCTGCCAGAATACACGATCCACACTGACCTCTTTAATGCTGCTTTCCTTCTGCGTTGCATTACAGCCCCCTCTGAGCAAAGGCCAGAGGAATGTCAAACCAGGGATCGAGGGAGAGCACAGATACAGTGGGGTTATGGGAGGGGGTGAGGTAGTGGATAAGAGGTAAAACAGACCAGTGGGGACCAGACTTTAATATTTCATACTGTGAGAAACACTCCTGGGAATGCATGCACCGGTTTCATTGTTATTCTATGATAGATAGAAGATAAAGGAGGGCAGGGAGTTCATTGCTCCCTGTTTCTGTCACTGCAACCTGTAAGTCAGAGGCCAGACGAAAATATTGTCCCCTGTCCTTGTTTCACATCCAATCACAAGCGATATGTCTAATGCAGGTTGTGAAAGTACTCAAAACACAGTGAGAATGTGTTGATCTCATCACTCAGGCCCTGTTCAGACCTGGTATGAGCATGCATGCATGCATTTTTCACAGTCTCCTCGCAAGTGGACAGTTCACACCTGGCATTAGAATGTGCCTCTGAACTTATTTCACTTGCCCACTCTATATGCAAGTAAACAGCTTTATTTACAACGTGGTCAGATGTTCATTTTAAATTTAATGGGCAGGATTTGTAATGTTTTTTTAGCAAAAGTAATCCACTTTGCATTCGGCTTTGTGCAAAATACCAGCAGATTTTAAGGTTATTTTGCCTTTGCTCACTGCACGAGGTGTTACTGTGAATTTATCAGTGCATCTTAAAGATTGCAAATTTGACTATTCAATTTGTTATTGTCTTAATGACATATACTTTAAAATCATAAAACATATTTAAATATGCTTGTTCCTGAGGGCTTCCTCATGGAGGAAAAAAGCTGGGGAGTACTGTTCAGGCACCACCACATATATGAGGCACTCTTTACATATCTTTGTGAGCTTTTTAGAGTTTTCCAGCGTCTTAAATATCATTCTGTTAGTATGCACAGTACATTCCAGCTTAGCTGACAGGCTTTCAGTCCATCGTAGCCTGTTCAGGCTGATGAGAAAATGTGGACATATGTGTTCTAGGCCACATCCAAATGTATCCAGAGAGATCAGGTTTGAATGCTTTACCTTTTTTCTCCATTAGGTAAAATTGCATCAGGTTGAAATTCGTTTTACACAGCTGAAGATCTAGTTGTCACTAAAGAGTATGTAATGCAAAAGAACCAATAAAATCAAATGGAATGGTCAGAATTTTCATGTTGACATTTAAGATTCGTTAATAGATTGCCAACATCACTTCATACAACAAATAGCAAGTGAATAAATGTTCTGCCTTAGAAGTTCGGCTTTTGTATTTAGTTAACATTAACCAGTAAAACATCCTTTAATTGATCTTTGCAGTTACAGAGAAGTAATACAAAGTCAGTCTGTTAAACTTGAAAGCATTTGCTGTATTCAAAATGCTTGCAGAAAATAAAACTTTGCTTTAGAATATTTGACATTATGTGTTTGCGTAGATTGAGAGTGTGAGATCCAATCATGAGAGATCACTCAAGCTGCATGAAAAACATGGAAGATTGCAAGCATAAACTGACATATTTAATGCTGTCCACTTGCAATTGGATTATGAAAAATGTATGTTAAGGCCAGGTCTGAACGGGGCCATGGGAGGGCTGGATCTGGTCTGCTGTGTTCTGGGTAGTGACAGTAGCACTTGAGGCTATTTCTGTACTACCGTGCTCTGCTCTGGATGGAGGAGATTGTGTCATGCATATGGGAATTGAAGGTTTCAAATGCTGCAGGGAATGTCCCAACCACCTACCAATCCAGGTCTTAAGATCTAGGAGGAAGCCATCATTAGCGTCATAGTGGTACTGACTTTGGATATGTAGGGTACATACATTATCACAACCATAGGAATGTGTGTGAATGCCAGAAAAAGACTCTCACTTTTCAACCCAAACTAACCACTTACTATAGGGCATGTGTCTAAACACACTCGGTGTAGTCCTTTGTGGTTTCACAACTTCTGTCAAACTGTTTGGTTGCCTTGGCCCTTAAATTTGTTGAGTTCTCCTGACAAAAATCACATTATGCTGCAGTTGACTAAAGTAAAGCCAACAGGGCTGTGATAAATTGCTGTCCATCCAAAAGATGGGTTTAACATATTGACTTGGATACATTTTTTCTAGTTGCTGTTACAAAGGACTGATTTTTTTTCTCTTTACCAGCTTGTGTATTTTTTGGAAAAACAGAGAAAAATGTGAATAATGATAAACTACTGGGTAAGTGGCACCAGGCATTAGGAATATTTGATAGAAAGTTGGCTCTGACCTCACTCTCTTTTTCCACAGGGTGAGTTGGAACGCCAGCTCCTGCAGGCCAACCCCATCCTCGAATCTTTTGGCAATGCCAAGACAGTGAAAAATGACAACTCGTCTCGCTTTGTGAGTTTACTCTCCTGTTTAATCATGATTTAAATTTATGTACAAATGGTAGGCAGGAAAGGGATACATTTATCTCCACTACCCCTCTACATATCTGCAGAATTTACATTTACCTCACCAGATGTCTGAGTAATATGAAACATGCAAGCTTCCATTCTTAACTTTACAAGAAAACATACTTCCTAGTATTTCTTTGTACCGAACATGGCATAAGAGATGAAATCAACTCAGTGGAGGAATTCTTACGATTAACAATTACCGTAATCTGTGTTTTACTAAACTAGTGAGTAGAATTCAATTATATTATAAACTTAAAACTAAATCAAAAACACATCACCATAAGTGAATGGCTGTTGTGAAATCTATGATGAAAAATTGAGAAAATGAAACAAGAAAAACATCTGGATTTCCTTAAAAAGAGATATTTAATTCTGTTGTGCAAATATTTCATTTACCCACAGCATAATCCAGACCTTCTCAGTTTCAAATAAGTCAGTTAAATATTCAGAATCTGGTATAAACTAAATTACTATCTTATGGATCCAGTGGGTTTTAGTTCCTGAAATGTACCTTAAAAATAACTGATTATTTAATTTCATTTTAAACTCCAAAAATGTTGATACAAGGTGTATTTCAAGAGCAGTTTGGTTTCCTATTTTTGCAAAATAAAAAATAACCTGCATAAAACCAAAAAAAGCCCCTTTCCATATTCTGAGATTAATATATTCTGGATATTCTTCACAAAGGAAAATCAAGTAACCACTTATATTTTAATACCCTTTTCTGAAAAGAAAATTCAACCTGTTCTGTAGCATAGATTGCAAATACATTTTTCCTCACGGGTCCTGTCTCATAAATGTTCATTTCTTAAAGGATATATTGTTATAACGTAAACTGTTGGAATGGTTCATTTTTCATGTAGTGATGAGTCACGGGAATCAGTTAAATTATTCCTCTGAGCATTTACATTTTTTGTGGGACTACACTCACAAACGCTGTGGTCTAGTTCAACCACCATGGTGCTCAGTCCAACATGAATCAGCGGCTGTCTCAGATGAAGAGCGCTGACAACCAGTCAACAGATGGGCACACACACACACACACACACACACACACACACACACACACACACACACTTGCCGGCAGGAAACCACAGACATGCCTGAGATTCTTTCTGACCTGTTAACCTGGCTTTTCCTAATATAGGCATTTTATTCTCCAGCAGTGATCAAAACACACCAGCACCAGAAGCGAGAAGAAACAGATAGTTGACAGATGCAAACACACAAATGCACAAACGCAAAGCCACACATGCTGCAATCTTGACATCATACACTTTCAGCATCAGAGTTTTTTCTGTTGATGACTAACAGCTTGTGGACTGACATGTCAAAATCCTGGATTGTCATGTTTCAACATAAATTTTCATTTTGTTTCCTGCAGGGGAAATTCATTAGAATCAACTTTGATGTCACAGGCTACATCGTTGGGGCCAATATTGAGACTTGTATCCTCTTTACTCAAACAGGTTGAAGAAGGAAAGGGTTGTTTCAAAGCAAAACAGAGAGTGGAAGAAAAAGAGGGTACATAAGTTTAGAGCTGAGCCCCGTGGTTTTGGTTATACGACTCACCACCGCTTATGCTTTACCACAAAAATGCAATTCTACTTCTCTATATTCTCACCAAATGGAGCTACAGGATAGCAAGCCCTGAGGAAACCACATGCTCATTATTATTCTTTGTTTTTATTCATGTTTATTTATGCCTGCTGAGGTGAATAATGAGAAAGATACCTTTGAATAAAATGTTTGCTCAAACCTTGTAGAAAGATTAAAATTTAATTCCCTAGTGATTTAAAAATTCTTCTAGCATCTCCATTTTCTGGGAAGGTTGATTTGTTTTGCATTTTGTTGCAGTTGCTAAGACTTCTGAACTTTCTCCCAGAAAATACTTTTATGCTTTATTAAAACTCTGCCAGTCTGCCTGTGGCTTGACAGAGCTATCAGTCCCTATGAAATGAAATATTAAAAAATGTAAAAAAGAATGATTCCAGATGTATTATCAGTTTGTTTTATTATGTAAGTCCTTAACTTTTCTGTCAGACCTTCTGGAGAAGTCTAGAGCAATTAGACAGGCCAAAGATGAGAGGACCTTCCACATTTTCTACCGTTTGCTGGCAGGAGCAGGAGAGCATCTTCGAAGTGAGTATCTGACAATGACTTTTATTGGATAAGTTAAAGGTGGGGTACAAGATCTTAGAAAAATAGTTCAAGCAAGCTACATTTTGAAAATACACAATTCAAAAGTCCAAACCCCTTTCTTCAGACATCCCCCCAAAGCTACGCCTCCAGAATACTGCCACACACAATCCTTGTTCCCGAGGGTTCACAAGCCTGCATGGCCAACAGTTTGCCCGGGCTCCAACAGTGGCTGGAGCTCCTACCCCGGCTCCAATCCATGCATACCTCATTCAGTCTCCTCCAACACCCCCACTCTTACAGAACAGCCACAGTTCATACCTATTTGGCTAATGTTACATTTCCTAGTGATTTATGTTAGTGACAAAACAGTTTTCCGGTGAACTTTACATCCCAATATTGCTAATATAGCTAGCCAAGCTCTGGTTTTGTTTCCTGTACTAGTGCTCCAAGCCTCTGAGAACGCACGATTCATGCAGGAGTATGTGCAGAGGGAGGAGGGGGGAGAGACAAATGGCAATTGAGTTTGATAAACATCACCGTTCAATCATTTTTAGTGGGCGCTCAAAATGATTGGATGGTGTTTTTTCAGTCCTGTCTGTTCAACAGGTGACTACATTTTTGTATTTTTGTTGTTAGAGCATTTAATTAATTGGTTGTAATTGGGGTGTGAAGGGGATTTCAAGCAATATAGTAAAAAATGCTCCAGGAAAACATCTTGCACCCCACCTTTAATGATGGTGGAGATTTCAAAGGTTACTCACTAAGCTGTCTCTTACCTGAGGGCTTACTGTTTCTAAACTGCATTGTTTCCATGTATTTGTTGGCTGTACTCTCAATGTTGTTTGACTAGTGTCCACAAAAATGGGTTGAACTAGAATGTTTAAACCAAAATTGTTTTCTGTTTCAGCCGACCTGCTTCTCGAAGGTTTTAACAACTACCGCTTCCTGTCAAACGGTAACATTCCCATCCCTGGCCAGCAGGACAAAGACAATTTCCAGGAGACAATGGATGCTATGCACATCATGAGCTTCTCACATGATGAGATTGTTTGTGAGTAGTAGTTCCAGATGTGTTCTGTAACATTGTATACTCCTTTTGTAATTACATGGTTGTTTTTTCTATTACTATGCCATTACGTAACCTTTTTCCCTGGGGATCCATAAAGCATTATCATATCCTTACCAGGCATGTTAAAGGTGGTCTCTGCAGTGCTGCAGTTTGGCAATATCATCTTTAAAAAAGAGAGAAACACAGATCAGGCCTCTATGCCGGAGAACACAGGTAACTAGCCAACATCTAGTGAAAGTATCAGCCTGTTTATGTCCACGTACATACGTGCATGCTCACACAGTTTCCACTTTGTGTTTCGCTGGAAATATGATCAGACTTGTGTTGAATAGTGCTGGAGTTTATAAAGCTGATCTGCCACTCAGATCAGTCAGCAACATATTAAAGTGTCAAAACCATGCTTTTGATCCTGCTGTCTGGACTGTACTAGACCGATATATCATTCAAAAGACAGGGAATTTCAACATGTAGCTAAGAAAAAAACATTTCCCATTTTTGGTTATACAGAGCATAGTATTCCCTGGGTGTATTTGTGCATTTGTACATTTATATTGTTAAAAAACAAGTGGACATAGCTCCTTATTCCTTACACTCATTCCTTAATTAGATTGCGTTCTCAAAATAATAAAAACACCAATGTTTTTTTGAAACTGATGTTATATCTTTGAAATCTGCATTTTTATTGGCAACTTGTTTTATTTCTCCTGCTTCCTTACGCTCTCAGCGGCACAGAAGCTCTGCCACTTGCTTGGAATGAATGTTATGGAGTTCACTAGAGCTATCCTCACCCCAAGGATCAAAGTGGGACGAGACTATGTGCAGAAAGCACAGACCAAAGAACAGGTATTGTTCCATTTTACTCCTAGTCTTATATCAATGATCTAAATATTTTTGCTAAATAAACCTTAAGGCAGTGTTTTTCAACCTTGGGGTTGGAGTCCCATGAGGGGTCGCCTGGAATTCAAATGGGGTCACCTGAAATTTCTAGTAATTGATAAAAATAAAACTTACTAATAAAAAATATGTGGTGATTTGAGTTGTGGTGAGAGAGACAATCACAATATATAAAAGACATGACAAACTCTGAAGCTGAAACTGAAGCACTGTGGTACTGTTTATCTTTCAAATGTTCATTGCTGCCTGTTTAAGATGCTGCAGCTCTTTCATAATTCATTGTTTGAGTTACTATTTTTTCAGTATTAATTTGCAGCCTTGTAAATGCAAGCTTGACTGACTGTACATATGTGGACCAAGGAAAATAACATTTTCACTTTGTGCAGTAATCTACACCTGGCTTTTCTGCCTCCATCCATAATAATATACATTATATAGCCTAAATATTGTCTAAAATTAACATTTATTTGCAGCATAGCAAAGCAAACTATTACATGATCAAAAACAAATTAATTTTACCAAAAAAATGTCTCCGTTTTGAATGTTTGGGGTCACCAGAAATTTGTGGTGTTAAAATGGGGTCACGAGTCAAAAAAGGTTGGGAACCACTGCCTTAAGGCTCAGGACCATTTTATACCTGTAGTGTGATATCTTTCCCTTTAGGCTACACCTCATGTGTTAAACAGGACATCATCACCTAACTGTAGCCCTGAAAACACCAACTCTAACATAGCATTTCTATTCTTATGGTTGCACAGTAGAGTTTATTTGTTGTGTCTTCATGATAATGACTGTCTGCATGCCCTTTGTTTCCCCTCAGGCTGACTTTGCTGTTGAAGCCCTGGCTAAGGCGACATATGAACGGCTGTTCCGCTGGCTGGTTCACCGCATTAACAAGGCCTTAGACAGGACCAAACGACAGGGGGCATCTTTCATTGGCATCTTGGACATAGCTGGCTTTGAAATCTTTGAGGTACTTTAAAAGTAAAAGTTTATTTCCACAAATTAAATTCTACTTTTCACCAGTGTCTGTGTCTGTATGCTGTAAATGTATTAAAACACAATGATCTGTTTGTCTAATAATTAGAATTACTTATTATATTTCATTATAACTAACTTGATTTCTGCTTTATCCTGTTTTTTTTTTTTCAGCTGAACTCCTTTGAGCAGCTGTGCATCAACTACACCAATGAGAAGCTGCAGCAGCTCTTCAACCACACCATGTTCATCCTGGAGCAGGAGGAGTACCAGAGGGAGGGCATCGAGTGGAGCTTCATCGACTTCGGCCTCGACCTGCAGCCCTGCATCGACCTCATTGAGCGCCCAGTGAGTACTTTCTGTCTGTGTGTATGTGTATTTGTCTATAAATGTAGTTGCATTAAACAAAGTCTTTCTTCTCAGACAAACCCACCTGGTATCCTGGCTCTGCTGGATGAGGAGTGCTGGTTCCCAAAGGCCACAGACAAGACCTTTGTAGACAAGGTGCTCCAGGAACAGGGCACACACACCAAGTTTCAGAAGCCACGTCAGCTGAAGGACAAAGCTGACTTCTGCATCATTCACTACGCAGGCAGGGTGCGTGTTTTACACTATTTACAGTGCTGTGACTTTTCACTTGGGAGTTGTAGCTGCTTCTAGGTATAGACATACAAGATAAACAAAAGATCTCTTTATCCAACTAAAACGCAACATGCATTTTTAAACAACTACACAACTTATTTGTTCATGTTTCACATTCATATGTGTTGTTCTTATGCAACAACTTTGTTTTTGGCCTGCTTTAAAGTCCCACTTGGAGGCACAGACTTAGCTCCTCTGAAGGCATACTTAATCAGGTCATTGCCTGAAAACAATAGCCCAGTTGTCGTGCTGCTGCTGGAGGAAACCCACATCTGGTTTTCATTGGTGCAAGATTGAGTCTTTGGTGCCTGGTGGTTACATAACGGAGATTTTCAACTCTCACCTTTGTGTGGTGGTCTACCATCTGTGCAGGAAAAATGATCTCAACAGCATTCCTAAGATGATGCCCATCAGTCACAGAATGAAAACTGATATTAACCATGTAGTGAGAATTTCCTGGTTTTGAAAATATGTACATGAACACAGCGAGGACCATCAGTCAGCTGAGTATAAACATTCCTGGATTTAAGCCTCCCCATGACAAGCAGGTGAAAACCTCAGATTCAGTCAGATATTAAGTGTCCAGTACTATGTACTGAAGCCAGCATTAAATTTGAACTTCATCAAATAAATCCTGCATGGCAGAGTGATACCGAAAAGGAAAATAAGTCCAAACATTGTCAGTTTGCTTTTCCAGGACACTGATGAAACCCATATGGAGATCCCACATTCCATCTCTCAGGTTTCTGACCGCGTCAGTTACTTGTTATGTTCTTGTCTAATCCAACTTTCCCTTTATACAAGTCATCATCATGTTACAGCGACTGATCCCATCAACACAATATGGTCCATTAAGACTTGATGGGGTCTCAGGTGGGCTGTGCTGTCAGTCAAAAAATGTGCTCAAATATTATCAAGTCTTTATTCTAACCTTAGAGCAGTGGATCGTTTCTCTATAAGTGACCTGGTGATTTTCTGAACTGTCTGTTCATTGGATGGTCCCTCAGCACATCTGGCACCGCAAGTTAAAACCAAATGGAAACAGTACAACCAGATCTAGCTGTCACTGAAGACATACTACACAGACTGCTGTAGACAGGTGAAGAAACAGACCAGCAGTAGTTAATCAGAAACTGAAAACCAATCCTCTCAAAATGAATTTTCCAAGTTTTTTGCCTCACATTGGGATGTGACAGTGAAGATAATTGTGAACATATTGGACTTCACTTAATTAAATCTGATTCTATGCAGATTTGCTGGAAATTTGGAAATGAAATGCAGTTTATTTTGCCACGTTTAAAATAAATGTGATTTTTGTTTAATTTTGTAGGTGGACTATAAAGCTGATGAATGGCTAATGAAGAACATGGATCCTCTGAATGACAATGTGGCAACTTTATTACATCAATCAACAGACAAGTTTGTGGCTGAACTCTGGAAAGATGGTGGGTCTTTGACAGTTTTTTGGCTTTTACATGTATATAAATGAACACAGTCAAATCAGCTTCTAATTATCCATGTAAAGATAATGTCTGCCACTCTGAACAAATCAAACTAAAACAAGAAAAGCATTTATATAGAAGAATATTTCTCATTTCATCTCAAACTTTTCATTTCACACAGTGCTTTATAACTCAGTGACACTAGTAATGTATTTATAGTAATGTAAAAGAGGAAATACTTTTTTACTTGACTCACACATCCTGTCTGAACTCCATCCAGCTGTGTGATTTATCATTTTTCTAATTTGGATTGAGTTTTGCCATAAAAAAACAGCACTGTATGTGAAAGTGACATGAACCACTCACTAGCCAAGTGAATGATTAATTGCTTTACTGTACAGCACAGTATAGAACCCTCCCGTCTGTTAATATTTACATCAAATGTGAAATATAAACTATCTTCCTTGTCATAATCCAGTGTTTCTCAAACTGTGGGGTGGGCCCCCCCAGGGGAGGCACGAAGGCTTGCCGGGGGGGGTGTCACTCCTGGGTGTTTTTTTTCCTCAGGTTAGAACATGTAGCAGGTGGAACTAATGTTTTAGCGTTGGAGCACCCTGGGCTCATTTTAGGGATGTACAACAAACAAATCTACTGCCATGGTGATCTGTCACTAGACTAGACAAAAAGTTTAGGTTTGGAGAATGGACAAGGATTTTACTGCAATGTTTTTCTTTTTGCACAGTTTGTACAGTTTGCACTTTAATGTTCTGAGATGTGCAATGTAAATGGGCTCATTGCAGCCAATGATATTGTTAAAATGTTCATCTTTGTTACCAAAATTCGTTTGTTGTTCTAAAAAAAGTATCTTTATTGTCATAGTTGTAATATAATTACACATTTCCTATTTTTATTTGGAAAAATTTTGTCTCAGGGAGCAGTCTGATTGAGTTTATTTGTATTATTCAAGCAAAAATCTGAGTTATTTTTAATTTGTACAAAAATTCAAGGAAAAGCAAAAAGTATTTTTATGATATTGATGTTTCTTTAAATAAAAGTTATAATTGCACCACTTTTGCAATGTTGTTGGGGTTGAGGGGGGCCTGGAGATTTTTCATCCTTCAAAGGGGGGGCCCCGACAGAAAAAGATTGAGAATCACTGTCATAATGTGACATTCCTATTTAATGGTATTACAGTAGACCAAATGGAAAATAACATGGTCTTAGAATACCGTCTGAACTAATTCACTACCTGATTAATGAATGCTTCACTAAGATGCATGTACTGCTGTATTCCAGTTTCTTTTCTTTATTTTTCTGCTCTCTTTTTAACACAGAGTATTTAACTAGTAGTTGTGGGTGTTTGTAGGAGTATGTGTGGTGCAAGTACAGTTTATGTGTTTACATACTACTTTTCTGGCAGGCTTTCTTTTTCCTTCTCACTCTCCTTTGTCCTTTGTCTGTGTCTCTGCTGCTGTAGACATTCAGACGTTTCAGAGAGCGTCTTTCTATGACAATGTCTCTGGGCTCCACGAAGCTCCAGGTGAATCATAGTAACACCTTTGTGTATCTCTGGCTTCTTCTCATTTTCAACACCGGGGTACTTGCTAGTTCTGTCTTGTTATGACTGCAATGTGCGCCCCTCTGGAAGCTCCCTCCCTGGCTTTGCATGGCTCTATCAGGCTGTATATAAAACATCTACTTCTACAAATGTTATATTTACATCAGTGCTTATAACTAAATCATAAGTCACCATAATCAGCAATAATGTTTCTAAATCACATTTGCTTTTGAAAGGGTGAAAAACTAAAGCAAGAAAGTTAGAAACCTATTTCTACTGTCTACTGTTCATGCTGTTTACTCAAAAATTCTGTAACATGAAGTTCATAAAAGCAAAAGGACTAATGCAAAGAGTTTAAAGCAGATGGAAAGAAATAGTGGTGTTCAATAAATCTTATGATCCTTATAGGATCCAGACCCGACAGACGTTCACTGACTTAGTGGACTTTTTGTGTGGAAAGAAAATATGTGAAGAACCTGCAAGCCAGATAACTGATCCAAATTTGTGTCATTTATCTTAAATGAGTCAAACAATATCATATTACTCAGTTCTCATCCAATTGTGGGTTTACCAGAGAAAATCTTCTGAAGCCTTGTCCTTTATTTGTCCTTTAATTGTTGTTTTATTGTTGTTAGTTTTGGGATGAGATGTTTGTCAGATCTGATGTTCTTAGTCCAGAATATGTACAAATTCAAAGCGTGCCGTTTTTATCCTAATGTAATCAGCAGAAATGATTACATTTCCATAAATATTTGTATGTGAAAGAAAGTAATGAATTGATGAAATATGAAAGTTATAAAAGCTATAAAAGGCTCCTCCTGTTTTCAATAAGTTGTGATTGAAACTGTGGAGCAGTCATCTGACTAATGTTATGCCAGTACTGTTCTGTTGCTAATAAAATCAACCCAGCTACTCATTACTGGTAGCATTTTCTGAAGCACCAACACCATTATGTGTCTTTATACTTTATTGTAATGTCAGAAAAGAGCAAATCCTGCTCATTTGAACACACCAGACCTTATTTACTTTTCCTAATGAATTTCCACATTGAATTTGAGTGCATTTCTTAGATTTTCTCTTTTCTGTGATTAGCAGGGCTCATTACTTAAACGTATCCAACGCATACAGTTGCTATCAGGTGAAGAGTCATAAATCAGACACAGTATCTGCTTCTCCATTAATATTTGTCTTTTTCCAAATTTTTTACCACCAGTCGACCGAATTGTAGGTTTGGACCAAGTTGCAGGTATGAATGAGACAGCGTTTGGGGCTGCTTACAAAACCAAGAAGGGCATGTTCCGCACAGTGGGTCAGCTCTACAAGGAACAGCTGTCTAAACTGATGGCCACATTGAGGAACACCAACCCCAACTTTGTGCGCTGCATCATCCCCAACCATGAGAAAAGGGTGAGTCTCTGGACTGTGGATTCATCATTACATTTTTAAAATTGTTATATTTCTCTAGTACATTTTTCTTTCATGTTTTCTCATTTCTTTTTTAATCCTCCTGCAGGCTGGTAAACTGGACCCTCACCTGGTTCTGGACCAGCTGAGGTGTAATGGTGTATTGGAGGGAATCCGTATCTGCAGACAGGGCTTCCCCAATCGCATCGTCTTCCAGGAATTCAGACAGAGGTAATGTTCCATCTCCTGTCCCGTAAATGTTTGGAAAGTCTTAACACTGTTATAACGACCCTCTGTGCTCATTATGGACTGTGTCCAGGTATGAAATCCTCACTCCCAATGCCATTCCCAAGGGCTTCATGGATGGAAAACAGGCCTGTGAAAGAATGGTAAGGACTTTGCTTAAGTATCTAGTGAAGAGTAGGTCATTTTAAGTGCCATATAGTAATGAACAATGAGCAAGTTTTACTTTTACAGAGTATGTTCGTGATGTTATGTCATGTCATGTCTTGTGTCTCTCTGATTTGATAGATTCAAGCCCTGGAGCTTGACGGCAACCTGTTCCGTATTGGCCAGAGTAAGATCTTCTTCAGAGCTGGAGTCCTGGCTCATCTGGAGGAAGAGAGGGACCTGAAGATCACTGACATCATCATTTACTTCCAGGCTGTCTGTCGAGGATATCTGGCACGCAAGTAAGGCTCATTCTAGAGCAGGGGTGTCAAACATGCGGCCCGTGGGCCAAAACTGGCTCATCAAAAATTCCAATCCAGCCCATGGGGTGAATTTGCAAAGTACAAAAATTACACTGAAAATATTAACAGTCAAGGATCTCGAACTCATTTTAGTTAATATTTCCTCATATAGACCAATGTGATCTCAAGTACAATAATAGCATAGTAGCCTATAAATAATGACTCCAAATTTTCTTCTTGGTTTAATGTGGAAAAAATTTATATTGCATTATGCCTATAAATAATGATAACTTGTGAAAATATTCATATTAACAAACTATCCTTTAACAATAAAATGTGAATAATCTGAGCAAATATGAACAACCTGAAATGTCTAAAGAAAATTAAGTGCAATTTTAACAATATTCTGCCTGTTACTAAATGTTTTGTGACTTTGTAGATTGGATCCATAATGCACAAGTATAAATGATAAGTTGAGGCATAATATTGTCAAAATTACATTTTTTTTTAAAGAAATTTAAGTTTTTGCAGGTTATTCACATTTTATTTGTTTGGATAGTTTGTAAATGTAAATATTTTCATAATTTAGTGTTACTTTTTTGGACTGAAACAGAGAAAAAATTGGAGTTGTCATTATTTATAGGTTATTATGTTATTATTTTACTGGTCCGGTCCACTTGATCACATTGGGCTGAATGTGGCCCCTGAAAGAAAATGAGTTTGACATCCCTAATTCAGAGCTATTCAGCCTCCAAATCTCAATCTAAAATTGGGCGTGTGTATGTAAAATTTAAATTTGCTGAAATTGCAGGCATGTAGTACAGTTTCTTACAATAAAGATCTTTTCAGAAGTATGTTTTCCTTTCTTCAGCCTATGTTCTTACTTCCTGTTTGGTGTAATGCTTTAGGGCCTTTGCTAAGAAGCAGCAGCAGCTAAGTGCACTTAAGGTTCTCCAGAGAAACTGTGCTGCCTATTTGAAGCTACGTCACTGGCAGTGGTGGAGACTCTTCACAAAGGTATACAAATGTAAAATATAGTTTTTGGGGAGAATGTCCCAAAGACGATCAATTAAATATTTTCTGAAAGTCTCTATTCAAATGTGCCTGCAGGTGAAGCCTCTGCTGCAGGTCACCAGGCAGGAGGAGGAGATGCAGGCTAAAGACGAGGAGCTGGTCAAGGTGAAAGAGAAGCAAACTAAGGTGGAGGGAGAACTGATGGAGATGGAGCGGAAACACCAGCAGGTCTGTTATAACCACAACAAAACTCTGCAGCACGTCTCAAAATTATAACTTTGAGTTTCATTGCTGCAGTAACCTATCGTTTAATTTCATCCTTATCATTATTTATCTATAGTTGATGGAGGAGAAGAACATCCTGGCAGAGCAGCTGCAGGCGGAGACAGAGCTGTTTGCAGAGGCAGAGGAGATGAGAGCTCGTCTGGCTTCCAAAAAGCAAGAGTTGGAGGAAATTCTTCATGATCTGGAGTCCAGGCTGGAGGAAGAAGAAGAGAGGACTCAGGGGATGCAGAATGAGAAGAAGAAGATGCAGTCGCACATCCAGGTATGTTTGAGGAATGAGGACACTGCGGACGCAGATGTGGTTTCAACCTCTGAAAAAAAATCAATGAATTAAGCATGTCCTTAGGGATATATGCCAAATATGTACTTTTCTGAACATGCTTTGCTGCTATACTTGATTACTTGTGTGTGTAGGATCTTGAGGAACAGTTAGATGAAGAGGAGGCTGCCAGACAGAAGCTGCAGCTGGAGAAAGTAACAGCTGAAGCAAAAATGAAGAAGTTTGAAGAGGACATTTTGCTACTAGAGGACCAGAACTCTAAGTTCATCAAGGTGAGAGAACACTCAATTCAAGCTTTAGTTTTTTGGTTTTGTGTAGAAGGGGCTGTTGTCTCCAGCCAAAGGTGTCAGAATTGAGAAATGACCTTCACTCCCCACCACCCTTAGGAAAAGAAACTAATGGAAGACCGGATCAATGAAATGTCTTCTTTGTTGGCTGAAGAGGAAGAGAAGGCCAAGAACCTGGGCAAAATCAAGAACAAGCAGGAAATGATGATGACAGATCTAGAGGGTAAATTAAGACAGATTCTATCAAATAATCAAGTGTTATAAACTAAAAGTAAATAAACTACATTAAGATTTTACAGACCTCAATCATGTGGCTACTCTCCATTAAAATGATGCCTCTTGATGTCTTTTTTCTAAATCAGAGAGACTGAAGAAGGAGGAGAAGACCCGTCAGGAGCTAGAGAAAGCTAAGAGGAAGTTGGATGGAGAAACATCCGACCTCCAGGACCAGATAGCCGAACTCCACAGCCAGACAGAGGAGTTAAAAGCTCAGCTGGGCAAGAAGGAAGAAGAGCAGCAGATACTGCAGGCTAGGTAGGACCCACTGCAAAGACAGGAAAGAGACAGAACAGGTGACATTAGTTCACCGGTGTTACACAAGAGTGAATGAGCTGAATATGTATTTCAGAGTCACAGGCTCTGCTTCATGAAGTGAGTCAGTCTGAGATAAGTGCTGCATAGCTGAACAGAGCAGTCATCAAACAAGATTCACATCTGCTGCACCTGGAACATTTTATTGGACTGACAACACAAGTATACAGAAGTGATTTTATAATGTTACAAAAATAACCAATAAGCTTGTATCATTGGACAACATTGTGACACAATGGAGGCTGTCGATCAAAATGTCTGTAATTGTCATTTATATACAGTGAATGGTTTGATTAGTTTAATTGGAGCATGTGTGGTTTGTAGATCAGAATTTTTAAAAATTATTTCTCATGCTCTCAAAAAATCTAAAGAAGTTAGTTCTTCAACGTAAAATTGTTTCCCAAAACACCATAAGTTCAACATCACATTTATTCAAAATTTGCCTTGTCTACATTTCTTGTTGATTTACATTGTTTGTACTTATAGGACTAGCATAGATGAGGTCTTTCTCATTCATAATAGTCTTAAACATGTTACGTTTAATGAGCAGAAAAAACGAAAAAAAAAAGGTCAGGCAGGTATGAACTGAAAACATTAAGTGATTTTGAGCTCATCTCTGCTGCCACCTAGTGGAGAGTGTAGTTTCTTTTAAAGCAATAGTTATTAAACACAATGACAGACTTTTGAGAGCTATTTTACTGTATATAACAATCAGTGTTTTAGTACAATACAAAGCCAGGAATTATTTTCTTGGCTAATAATAATTTTATTTGTATCTTCCCATGTCTGTTTTCTTTTACACAAAATGTTTACATCACAACACGGTGATGCAGTGGATAGCACTTGTGCCTCACAGCAAGAAGGTCCTGGGTTTGATTCCAACACCAGTCGATTGGGGTGGGACCGTTCTGTGTGGAGTTTGCATGTTCTCGTGTCTGTGTGGGTTCTCTCTGGGTACTCTGGCTTCCTCCTACCATCCAAAGACATGCACTGATAGGTGCCCGGTTAATCAAAATTGCCCATAGGTGTAAAAGTGATTGTTTGTCTGCCTATTTGCCTGTGATGAACTGGCAACGTGTCCAGGGTGTACCCCGCCTTTGCCTATAAGTAGCTGGGATAGGCTCCAGCAACCCCCGTGACCCTAGTGAGGATAAAGCAGGTTCAGAAAATGAGTAAATGAATGTTTACATCACAGTCAGTGTTGTTCCAAGCTGAAATATTGTTGCATGTTGTTGGTTTAACAGAGGTGAAGATGAAGTCGGTCAAAAGAACAACGCTCTGAAGCAGGTGAGGGAGCTGCAGGCCCAGCTGTCTGAGCTGCAGGAGGACCTGGAGTCTGAGAAACAATCTCGAAACAAGGCTGAGAAACTCAAGAGGGATTTGAGTGAAGAGCTGGAGGCCCTGAAGACAGAACTGGAAGATACACTTGATACAACTGCTGCCCAGCAGGAGCTCAGGTACGGCATTTAGCATTTCCTTTTTATTGTAGTGAGTTTAGCAGATGATGCCATGACTGAAAGGTGATTGGAGTGTGTGTGTGTGCATGTGTGTGTGTGTGTGTGTGCATGTATGTGTGCAGGTGTTGTGGAGGTTTATCTGTTTTCTTTTGGCCGTTACATTTTCCCTCCACAGGCCCCGCCCCCTGTGTGTGTGTGTGTGTGTGTGTGTGTGTGTGTGTGTGTGTGTGCGTGTGTGTGTGTGTGTGTGTGTCGTCTCTGTATCTCCATCTGTCTGTGCTTATGTTGTGTCTGTAGCTTTTCCTGAGCCTAACGCTCTAATGAGGGTTTCTCTCACAACTAAACCCAAGACACACACACACACACACACACACACACACACACACACACCTGTGTTGTGGCTGCTCTCTGACTGCAGCTGAACGACCATTTACACCTTAAAGTATGTGGAATGGTGCAACAAGTATTTAAATCCATCACTGGAGTAAAAGTATAAATACAAACTCTACATGGGGGTAAAAGTTGTGCGTTAAACTCAGTCAAACTTTAATCACACCATGGCCTTTAACTCTGACTAACACCGTCATCTTCTCCAACACTGATTCCCCAGTAAAACCCGTGGAGTTGGATGAGTGGCAGTGGATGGACGCACTGGGTTTATGTGCACAGTTTTGACCCTCCAGCCAGCTCTGGCCAGAGGGGCATTGGAAGCGTTTTGGTATCTGCCCGTCTGTCCGTCCATTCTGGCCAAGGGGCCCGCCACATTATGTTCTCAGTTTTTTATATAGTAACTTCTGACTTTACGCTGAGCTTTTATGAACATCTACATGATCAGTGAATAAGCAACAAAACCATGTTAAGCATTTTAATTCAACTTTCAGGATAACACATGGAACCTTGGTTATCAAGCAGCTGATGAAAAACTGCCGAATGTACAGTCTGAAAAATGGTCTAATCAGAATGAACTGTTTTTCAATGATGTTTTGATTGAAACTTTTGATTTCTTTCAGATTTTTTGAGCCTCAGTTTTTCTTCTAATATTATTTAAACAAAGCTGAATTGAAGACACTTTACATGAGTGTCAAAATGTTAATGTCAGATAATAAACTTCTAACATTTCAAACAAGAATGTCTCCATTCAGACAGAAGAAAGGAAGAATGCAAATGTTAATGTACACCATCTTTTTTACATCATTTATATCTTGTTGCATCTTTGACATAGTTTTTATCTTGTCTTTTACATTGTTTTTTGTCTTGTGTCTTCAACATAATTTTTTGTCTCATCTTTTGCTTTTTTTTTTAAACTTGTTGTCATTTTAGTCTTGTATTTTACATTGTTTTCATCTTGGCCTTTATATCTTTTTGTCTTGTCGTTTTCAGCATATTCGGGTTTTAACATATACACTTTCAACCCTATGTTTCATGTGCCTTTGATGAGTTTTAACATTTATAAACTCAACATTCATCTGGTGTAAATAGGAAAATTAATTCACTTATTTTACTCAGTAAAACCCAATAAATCCATCTCCACAACCCATTTTGGGTCTTGACTCTAAGTTTGAGAAAGATTTAACTGTTAATACCTGATTGTAACCTGATCAGCTACAACATTCTGACCACTGACAGGAGAAGTGGTAATAATACTGATTAATTCATGGCAGCGGTACCTTTCACTGGGTTGGATATATTAGGCAGCAGAGGAACTGTGTGACATTACCAAGGGTCGTATTGTAACAGTGGTGACAGAGTCAGAGCGTCTCCAACTGCAGGTGTTGCTGGTGTTCCTGGGAGGCCGTGGTTAGTACCCACCAAAACTGGACTGAGGAACAACATCCATATCAGTCTCCCAGTATCAACTGAGCATCTCAGTAAATCCAAAATCCAATCCATGGAGGTTTACTTCTACTCTTTAGGTCTGGTGGAGTCTCGGCCTCGGGTTACAGCTGTGTTTATGGAAGAAGGGAAACCTACAGAGTAATTAGACCGGTGGTAATAACGTTCTGCTCCCACAGATGCTGGTTATTGGTTGAGATATGGTCGTTCTTTAGATATTTTTGGTAGGTACTAACCACTTACACTGGGAATGAACAACAAGATCTGGAGATGCGCTGACCCAGTGATTCGTCACAATTTTGTCTTTGTCAGAGTTGCTCAGCCCAACTCCTGCCCATTTTTCTGTTTCCAACACAACAGTTTCAAAGGCTAAATGTTTACTTACTGCCTAATATATCCAACCCACTGATAGGTCCCAATGGAACAAGATTATCAAAATTAATACCACTTTACCTGTCAGTGGTCAGAAGGTTATGGCTGATCAGTGCATGTGCAGACACTAACACTAACTAACTCAGTGATATGCAGTCAAGGGGAGGCATCATGAAAAACAACATAAAATGAATGTTAATATTTGTCCCCTGATCTGTGTTATAAATGAATTTTCTGTATGACCAATCATTTAAAAAAAAAAACAACAAGGAAACAAACATTTCTTTAGTAAAAAAAAAAAAAAATCACTGAATTTCAGTATTTCCTGTTCATGCACAAACTGGGCTGATACGTGGCACGTGTCTGTCTCTGTCTCTCTGCATGTCACCCACATAATGTTTGCAGAAAGGTTTATTGCACCTCAGTGGCGTTCTACAGCCTGTTTAATGTCTTTAATGTATGTGTGTGACATCATTCTAGTTATAAAAACTGGGAGTAAACTGGGAGAAAAGTCCTAAGGTGAGGGCGACAGTACTCTGTGCATCCTGAAGGGGGCGTGCATGAGCCAGCAGGTGTTTGTTGCTGCCGTCTGTCTACACAGAGGAAGCTGGTGCTCAGTGCCACTAAGTTAGCTACAGGTAGCAAGTCAAGGGCGCTGCAGCGGCTTGGTTATTTTTATACAAATTATGAAATAAAATTATGTTTTGCGCCATCTGACTGCCAAGATAGAGGATGATATACACTGCTCAAAAAAATTAGAGGAACACTTTTTAATCAGAGTATATCAACCTATCAGTCAAACTTCTGGGATATT